>JAHBCN010017756.1:0-17956 GCA_019359885.1 Listronotus oregonensis
AATTCCGTGCCCATTTGTGCTGGTGACCTGAAAATTAAATAAATATAATTTAAGTATGTTTGAGCATAAAGAATTCACTCATTTGAAACTAAAAATATATATTAAATATTCTTCGTTGGGTACCCGCCAAGATGGGACCACTTTTTAGTTTTAAAACCAAAATTTACAGAAAACCTACATATACAAACTGATACTTAGGTTTTAACTCAATACACTCAATAATAGTTAAAAAGGGGGCTGTAAAAAGTCTATTTGATAGAATTAAAATAATTTGTTCTGATCAAAATAAAAACATTAAAAGAATTTTTCAAAGATATTTTAGTTCAAATAATTATTCTCTTGATTTAATAAATAGTTGCTTTCTTAAGTTTGAACAACCAAATTTAAGACAAAATAAAAAAAATTATTTAAAGACGGAATATATAAACAATTTTAAAAAAATATCAATATATGCTTTTTTTTTAAAAAAAATATGCAAAATATTGACTTTTATTACAAAATATGCAATTCAATATGTAAAAAATTTAATGATGTAAAGAAAAAAAAGGGATAAAAAAAAATAAATCTTAAAAAAATGGTTTTTTTTTGGAAAAAATAAATACACATGAGAGTAAAAAGTGAAAAAACATATTTGATATTAGTTATGTGGTCAGATACAATTATTTACTTTTTTAAAATGGTACATAATTAGTTTATAACTTAACCCAAGATTAAAAATATATACAAAGAAAAAAAAATAATAAAATATTATACAATTTTTCTTTGGAAATACTAAAAAGGATTGACAACAAGATACTTTTAAGTTTTCTAGTAAAAATGATTGTCTTCTATCAGTGAAAATATGTTTATACAAAGAAAAGGTTCTTTCAACGTCTACTGACGAATTGGACAATACTGAAGTTTTGGAAGTATCTATAAGGCCATGGTACATTTTCAGATATTTTTGACTTTTTTAAAAATTTATACCCTTCATTCTTCGTTAAAGTCGCATCCGCTTTGCGCCTTATTTGATCCCAATTTTCCCCCGGAACATTGCCACATTACCAAAAAAAAGTGTCAATGGTACTTGGACCTTTAAACTTAATTGCCACTCTCTAACGTTTGGACTATCTGGAAAAAACCAAAATGAACTCAAAAAAAAACAAATTCTAGCTACCTTGCACTTTGTAACAAGTCCTTTTTTAAACTACACTCTAGCGTCGTCCCCCAAAGTAAAATTAAGCCTTTAACGGCATCAAAGTGTTCAGCGTAGAATATACGCATTAATCCACTTTCCCCCATCGGTTTACGGTTTGGTGGTAAACTAACCCAGGCGTCGCCCCTATATTTTTGCACTCTTGGGGGGTTTTGATAAAGTTTTTTTTAAATTAAATTAGCTTATTTACTGCGGAAATGTGTTCTGATGGTTTCCTACTCGGTTTTTTGCAGAAGACATGTAAATGCACCATTTGGGGAAAATTTTTAAAGGGTTTGTCCTACTTTCACCAATAGGGCGCGGCATCAGATGAAGCACTAAGAACTTTTTTCTGGCACTGGGTTTGGAAAAAAGAAGCGATAGAGACCTGTATGAATTGGTACCGCCATTTTGGTTTTTTCCAATTTCTTAAGCATTAGGTATGCGTTTGTAGAATTATTTTCTTCAAGTGCTCCAATCATCGATGTGCGATATATCTGCCACGCATCTGTACTTTCATCCCAACATTGTTTTTTTTCCCAAATTTTAAAATTTTTTTTGGGACGCTTAGACCCAATGAACATTTTTTTCTGGTGCGATCACGGGAAGGTTTGGGGTTAATGCCTTTGTAGAAAACTTCTAAATTGGGGTGCTGAAGTTTTTTTAGTGGTATGTTAGCTCCCTGTTTACCAATCTTTTAAAATTCCTTTTTTCCACTGATTTTCCCCCCTTTTAAATGCGTTTTTAACACTCTTGAACTGGGGCCCTTTCATTTTTTTAACCTTCGCGATATGCAGCGCTGTTTTTTAAAAGCTATCCATTGAAACTTTTTTTCCCAAAAAATTTTTTTGAAAGGCTTTGCAAAAAAAATTTTTTCCCTAAATTTAACTAAATACCCCTTTAAACCCGTATTTTTCTATTTTGCCATTTTTTTTCGAATTAAAACTCACTCTGCTGACACACCAAAGGTTTTTTTCAAACTAAAAATACTAACCTGAGTCTAGTTATCCTACCCAATATTTTAAATTCCAAATGGGGAACCTTTGGGGTTTTGTTAAAGTATTAAAATTTGGGAAAACCAACAACCCTATCATAAAAAATAAAAACCCATTTAAGTTACTACCTGGGAATTCCCAAAATTAAGTATTGGAGCACCGCCCGACTGATGATAAAAATTTAGATATCAAATGGTTTAAAAATTTTTGGAAAAAATGACCATAATATGCGGTAAATCAAAAAGTATCAAAAATATGCATTTTTTTCAAAAACGGACAAAATATGCAAAATATGCATGTATATGCAATTTGCATATAATCCGCGCTTTACTTATTACAAATCTATTTTTACCATATAATGCTTATCAAATAAAATTCAACGAATAGGTGATAAATTTAATATTCGTACTATCTTTAAAACACAAAACACTATTAGATCTTAAAAAAACAAAAACAAAATCATACAAAATAAAGGAAAATACAAAGAATGTTATTTATAAGATCCCTCGTAAATGTTATAAAGGGCCTTGGCGCCTAAGGTTACCTCCTTTACCGGCCTTTGCACTTTTTGCAACCTCACCCCATTGAGAATAAAAAGACGCACTTTTTCCTTTCTTTTTGTCGAATATCTCAGCCGCATTAAAGGATTTTTTTAGTTTTGCTTGTGCCAAATTAAAGGTATTCGAAGCGCGGATGAAGCACAATTTTCTTATCTTTTATCTTTTGCTGTGAGGTTCATAAGTAGAGCAACTATCCTAATATGTCCATTTTTTAATGTGATTTCAATCAGTTATATTCATTAAAAAATTTTATTCAATACACAATGCCAAGAGGTATCCATTTATCCATACAAATAAAACAAAAAATTTTGGGAAAGTTTAGACAAGGAGAAAAACAATGTAAAATTGAAAAAGATTTACGTTTTTTTATTCTCAAAAAGCCTAGCTGGGTGAAATTTTAAAAAGTGAAAAGGCCGATTACCCCCCTTAAGCGCCAAGGCCCTTTTTTAGACCATTCCAGGCCATTAGCCAAACACATAAAAGAACATCAAACATGTACTAAAAACACAGAATTCCACAAATTAAAAATCTGTTGACATTCATGCATTAATAATCACAAAATAAACTGGGATGCTTCTAGTATTTTGGCAAAGAAAACTTATTCAAAGAAATGTAAAATACAAGAAAGTGAATTTATATTATAAGGTAAAGATAAATATGTGGCATCAATATTAGTTTATTTAATTAATACTTGGTTTCTTGTGCTTGATTTTAAAGTAATTTCAGGAAAATTTAAAATCATTTAACTTAACACCCTTCTTGTTTTTGAAAATAATAAATCTACCTGTCATAACAAATTAACATGTCATTTATCACTTTATGACAAAAAGCTTTTAGCATGACTTACTTTATATTAAAATTAAAATAATTATTTTTTAAGTCTCGATTAATTTTATCTTAAAAATGGTAGTAGAAACTTGCCAACCAGATTTTAATAGGTGTTTTGATTGGTAAGGGGTTATTTGGGATTTTTTCTATATTTTTTTAGGGTCAGATTCTGTGTACACACTGATTTATATCTTGGGACCAGGAACGAAGCGGTCCCATCTTGGCGAGTACCCAATGAAGACTTTTTTATGCATGAATTTGCCAGATAATAGAACATAATAAAAATGTATATTATTTAAATAAAATGTAGTTTTGCAATTCTCCTGACAGTACTGCATGATATATCATTGTTTCTGTCTCAATATCCCCATCTATCAAGCTAAATAAGATACTGAAACAGCTATTCTGATAATTTCAACCTTCACCCAGAAAGTCAGAAAACTGATGATTACAAAGAAAAAGTTAAACAATATTAAAAGCTAATATCTTGAACTAAATTTTAAATCAAGTCTAAGGCTTGGGTTTCCCTCTTTATTAAAGAACCTAATCATGAACTTATTGTTTGTGTTATCTTTTTACCTACCTAGTAACTATAACTCCTGCTTTCTCTAAAGCATTTATTTTATCTTGGGCTCCTCCTTTACCCCCAGAAATGATGGCTCCAGCGTGTCCCATTCTACGGCCAGGGGGTGCTGAAATGCCAGCAATAAAAGATACGACAGGCTTACTATTAGGGCCCTACAATTAAAAAAAAAACATCATGATCCTGTTAAGCTGGTTCAATCCATCAACGGATAAAATTGGTAAACGACAAGTTTGTATGCGTCAAGAATTAGAAGTAGGCCCAAAAATAACTAAAACATACCAATAAAAAAAATATATTTTTTTTTCCCCTTTAAATTTTGTGCTTAATACAATCATTTTAAAAGTAAACAAAAATAGTTTTTGTTTTATTTAAGAAGAAGATATTAGTCTTCAAATATTTAATAAAAAATAATTTGCTACTACAAAATACACTAAATATTTATTTCTAAATAAAAACTATCTAAATTAAAAAAAAATTATACTGAAATCAATGCCATGCTACGAAATTTTCTTTTTATTTTCTAACAATAAGTACACTACAGAATAATATGTTTTAAATGGTACACAATAAATACAACCAATTCCAGCATATTAACATAAAAAAAAAAATACTAACCATATTACATTTTAAAAAAAATATAGTAATAGTTAGACTTTTAAAAGAAAGACGGAGTTATTAAAAAAAAAAATAATCTAACATGCCAATAAATTTCCCATAAATATTATATTTTTAAGATTTAAAATTATAAAATAAACAAATCAAGTCTAAAATAATTATTATAATTCCTTTATAACCATCTATGAAAGGGGTAAAACCAAATGCGATCAGTTCATCAAAAATAACCTCCTTGAAGAGTGTTTTTTGGGGAATCTTAAATATATATTTAAACCATAAAACCCCAAGCGAAAATTGGATTATTGGCTGTGAATACACACTTACATTCTTAATAAATATTGGTGGAATTCCAGCAGGCCCCATTTTTTTTTTTATTCAAGTCATCTTTTTTCCCCAAAATTTCTTCAAATAAATTTTCGTGGTTATTGTGGTTAGTTGGGTTTTGGTGAAATTTTTATAACCCAACAATTTTATTGTTGTGTTCTTTGTAATTACCATATATTATATTTGGATGGTCTCTAAAACAGGGGAAGCAAAAGCTTCAGCTATCTGTATTGTGTCTTCCATGCTTTTACCATAAAAGACCACATAACTGAAGGAAGAACAGTATCAGTTCAAAGCGCCTTAATATAATACCAAAAATAGTTAATATTTGTGGGAATCAACTGCTTGGTATTACTGACTGCGGGATATAGCAAAGCTCCATTAATTCCTTAGTTTTCCCTCTAACTCAAAAAGTATTTATCATAGTCAGGTTGTCGGCTGGACCACCTATATTTTTTTATATAATTTGTTTTTAAGTTAATAAACTATTTTAAGGTCACAGGTATACCAACTGGAATATTTGTTTCCCTTAATTTTTGTTGTTTTTGGAACATGGTGCTTAATAACCTCAAACAAGGTAGAATAATGCTTTTAAAGTGTTTTATTAAAGGCCCATACTATTGTCAAAAAACTCTAATCACATTCCACCAGAGCACCGTTAATCTATATATATACATAATTTGCTAATGTGGATATATTTATATGTAGGTAGGTATATATATTTATTTGTCTGTCCACGTGATTCTGAAATTATGGCTTGAGCTGAAATCATGAAATTTGGCACAGTGGTAGTCTTTAGCAGTGGCTAGAACCTAACGAAGCCCGTTTTTAATTTCGCCCCGGGAAAAAATAAGTGTTTTTACCGTTAGCCGTACGAAAGGCGTCTTACGGAGACAGAGGCTACTTAATATTGTCTCTCCCCTGGCGGAGACAGGCTTTTCATCTAGTAGGTTTATAATTTGCCATAAAGATAAAAATAATCAGTATTGCATCTTCTACATTTTGGGTAGGAACAAAAAGTATTATTGTCTCAACTTACGGAGTTATGCTTGTTTAAATAGGCAGCCGCTTGTTCTTCTGCTACACCACCGATCTCGCCAAAAAAGAATGATTCCTTTGGTCTCTGGATTTTTAAAGGAAAACTTCTAGACAGTCGAAAAAGTCAGTTCCTTTAAAAGGGGGTTCCCCCCGATTCACACAAATCTGCCCAGCCCGAAAAATTTATATCATTAATTTACCCAAAAACAAATTTACAACAAGGGAAGAAATGGAAGAATATTTTGTTTAAAAGTATATGAAATTTTTTATTAAAAAAAATTTGTGAGCTCAAATTTTTAAAAGTCTAGCTTTACACAGGATTAAAACTAAAACACAGTTTATGATTTGAAGTTTGGGGTTTTTTGCCTTGTGAATTCTTGCCCCTTTTTTTTATAATTCTGAAGGACTGTGAAAAAAAGCAGGGATCTCAAAAGTAGGTGGTAAAAAAATGTATGTATGACACAGTGACCAGGCCATGATCTGAGCGACCAAAAAAAAGCAGTTATTAATGTGTACTGTGAAGTTTTGGCTTCTCTTCCCTGAGCATCAGTCTTAGCAAAATCTAATCAATTCCTATTATACACCTCAAATTCGCCGAGAACGATTATTTTGCAGACTGGGAAATGATTTAATCAACTTTAAAAAAAGTAGAGAAACTCAATATGGAAAATGTTAGGAAAATTTAAAACTTGAAGTAACTTTAGGCCAAAGGATGTCGGGCTACCTAATTGAAGTTAGTCAAAAAGCAATAATATGTAGTTTTATTAGAAAAAATATGAGGGGGGTTTTGTGGAGGTGATGGTGAACCGAGTTTTTCATTTGGGAACACCCACAGATATTTGAAAATAATATTCTGTTTCGATGGTGGACACCTAAAAGCATCCGTCACCCAAAGATCCGACTGAAGGAGATTTATTTTCGGCATATTTTGCGGAATTACACCCTGTACCTGTTGTACTTTTAGTAATTGTTCAAAAGTTGCGGCAAGCGGATTTTGCCCAATTTTTTGGGATATGGGGGTTTATTAGGGCGCGATCACGAATTTGAAAGAATTTTTAGTCAGAAACGTTTTTTTTTTTATATATATATATATATATATATATATATATATATATATATATATATATATATATATATATATATATATATATATATATATATATATATATATATATATATATATATATATATATATATATATATATATATATATAAATAAACAAGTGTTTAAAGGTGTTTATAAAATATCGTGTAATTTTAGTGTTAAAATTTAATAATTGTGTGCAAAAGCAGGAATATGGTGAAAATGGACTTGATTAGATTTTCCAGTTTGATAATGGATATCTCGAAAAAAAACGTTCCCGGGGAAGTAATCAGCGCCCTCAAAAACCTCCTATACCAAAATTGGACAAAATCCTCATTGCCGCAACTTTAGAGACAATTACCGTACTTTTATTTTCACTATGTTTTTTGCATCCCAAAAATTAATACTTACCGACTGCAGTAGTCTGATGTACGCTATATGTTAAGTGCCTGATCTAGAAACGACTCCTACAACTCCCCTTTTTGGGGGATGTGTCCAGGCATAATACCATTTGCACGTTCTGGAGCGATAATTCCAGGACAATTAGGCCCAATTAGCCTAGATTTATTCTGTCTGAGAAGTTTGTGTTTAACTCTGACCATATCGTGTTGTGGAATACCTAAGAGAAAAATCATCAAAAAATTATGACTAGCTTGTGTTTAGAGCACCAAATGTTTAAAATTTTCGATTCTGCGACTTAAGAAAAAAAGAAAGTGTACACCCGGAATCTTATCGCTTAGTATCTTGAAGCTAACAATAAAGAAAGCAGCGAAAATAGTCCACTGAACGAGAAATGAAAAAAGAATTCGTGAATTAAAAATATTTCAGGTTTAAATTGTCTTTTTATATTTTAAATACGAAATATTTATAGTTTTAACTATCTTCAGCCATGTTCAGAAATGTTGATAAATAGGACCTTGTGTTAAATATTACGCGTGAACAGACCTTACTATAAATGGGATCTATGTTCAAAAATAATTACTAGTTTTAAATTGCAAAACTCCACAAATGTTTCGATTTTGTGAAAAAAGTAAAAAAATTAGGCTAATACACCCTAAATCGTATGCTTAGTAATCTTAGAGCTTACAATAAAGAAAGTCTAAAAACAGTCCACAGAAGAAATGAAAAAAGTTTGTGAATTAAAAAATTTTCTTGTTATATTTTGAACCCAAAAAATATTTTAAGTTTTAACCGCTTTAGCCATGTTTAGACATATTGAGAAATAATATTTTACCCGTGAACGAATCTGACTATAAATAAGCACGCAATCACTGTATTCTCCAATGGTTTGTATTTTAAATGTTTCAATTCGGGGCCCAACCACTAACTAAGCAAAAGGTAACAGCATGTGATATGAACTAAAAACATTCTCTGGGACGTTTACTATACATAATATAATTATTGTGACAGGAAATAACACTTGATCATTTAGTCCAACTTGTAGTATGTAAAAAAACAAAGGCGGTTCCCTAAAGATATGGGGAAGCTTCAGTTTCAAACTAACGAGTCGTAATTAAAAAATCCCAAAATTTTGGGTAAACAGGCATTACCATTTTGAGAGATGATAAAAAAAAAATTATTTAGTAGTCTCTTAATATTTGTAAAGCAATACTCTTAGACCTTTTAAACCCTTCAGCACTTACTTACAGCTGTAACACTCTCTTGGCGGGAACGGTTAGCGCCGATCTCGTCCGCAGGCTATTCCGCCCTGTCGGAAAAGATGTCTTTGGCGTGCAGTCGGGAGAACTTTTTTGTGGTTTAGTTGATCGTTTTGAACATTGCGTTTTATTTTTATTTTTTACACTTCGGTAAAATGAGTGACAAAAAACCATTAGGACACCCAATGTTTGTCAGTGTAAACTGTTTTAATAAAGGTTATAACTCAAAGAAGAAATTTTTAGTTTCAAAAGGGATGCTAACCGGTAAGTACTTAAAAAAATTTTTTTTGCATTTTTTAGTAAAAATTAAACTTTTGGCAATTGTCTAGAAGTGTCCGCAACTCCGATTTTGCCCAAAATTTTGGGATACGGAGTTTTTTGCCCAATTAAAACCAATTTTAATACTTAATATGTATATATATATATATATATATATATATATATATATATATATATATATACAGGTGTGGAAAGTTCAAAACCGAACATGGACGTTTCAAAAGTAGAACAAAGAAAACAAATAAACCATTAAAGCGAGTGAGATTTACTTTAAACTAGGACATACGGCCAAAATAAAAATAACCAGCGTCAACGAGCAGCTTACGCTCAAAGAAAGTTCTGTATCCTCGAATCGCCGTCTTCGCTGTTTTGGGAACCTGAAAACAAATATCGACACATTGCAAAAAAATTGTCTCACTTCTTTCACACAGTTAAAGGGGTTGTCCGTTTCTGTTTGATACATTACACTTTATCCCTATGTTCGGTTTTGGGTTTTCCACACCTGTATATATATATATATAATGGTACCTAGCACAAGCAAATCTTGGGGACGCCAATGGGTGCGACAATTTCACCTATCATATCTCAGTATGTGATGGATGATTTGTTGGATGTCTGTGTTCCTCAGTTGTCATTCAGATTCCCTTTTAAAGAAATACGTTGATGATATTATCACTTCGGGGTACCAATTAATGGTGTTGAGGAGATTCTTACCGTGTTTAATACTTATAACCAGTTCATTCAGTTTACGGTGGAAAAAGAAAGTAACAACAGCGTACCTTTTCACAAATTTGAGTAATAAGACAAAATAATAATAACATTATCCTTGACTGGTATACTAAGCCGACTAGCTCAGGTAGATACATAAATTACTACTCGTATCACACCACCAAGACAAAAATAAATCTAATAATGGCTTTAAAAACACGTATACACAAGATCTCACATACATCCTTGTTACAAACAAACCTAAACAAGTTATATAACATTTATTGTCAAAATTCCTATCCAAAAAGATTGTTAAAAGAAACTTATATTTAATACAGCTCCAGTCAATAGTATTGAACATGCTAACAATGGCATCACTCCGGAGATTACAGCATTTGTTGAACAACCGTTGTGCATTATTACTCTTTTCCCTACATCAAAGAAATATCCACCAAGATCGCAAAGTTGTTTAAGGCTGATTGTTCAATAAAGATTGCTTTTAAACATTACAAAACAATAGGGTCGCTTTTTTCAAAAGTAAAAGATAAAAATAGAAGTACTCAAAACTCCCAATGTAAAGTGTAGCAAGGTATTCCTTGCTCTCAGTGTGAGGGGGTGTATACTTATATAGGTCAAACGTCAAAGGGTGCTAAACAGTAGGATTACACAACATAAAAGTGATTGCAGACACAGGAAAAAACAGTTGTGCATTGTCAGTACATTATAACCAATTAGGACGGTTTTAACTGCCGAAACTCATATACTATGCGCAATGAATCTAGCTACAATAGAAGATTGGTTCGTGAAATGATCGGGATATATTTGCAACCTAATTCCATAAATAAACGGACAGACATAGAAAATCAAAGTGCAATTTATTTCAACTTACTTAATTTAAATTTGACCAATCGAACTCTGTCTACTAACTCTAGTAACTCTTTTTAAAGTAATTAATATTTTAAACGAACCAATCATTTATTGTTACCCTTTTTTTTTTTTGCTGTTTTTTTTTTATTTTTGATTAATTGTTATTTTTGTTTGTTGTCATTTTGGATGATTTTCTGTTTACTTGGCCTAAAAGTACCCCAAAAGTCCTTATTGCAGAGCATTTACCCCTTTGTTCTTTCTTTCTGTGCGTTTTTGCTGGATAGGGGGGCGTGGTTTTTTAGGGCTGGCTTGAATTTCTGTTTTCCTTGTTAACACATTACACGAAGAAACCTACAAAAAAAAAAAAATATCACGTACACACACATATCTACACACGAACTTACACCATTGGCAGATAAGGGTGGTCATAAATTCACACACTACTATACACGCCCTTAGGTGACAGCTGGGGGATAAACATATATACATATTAACATACAAGTATTAACCCTTAGGTGACAGATGAGGGTAATACATGCACAAGCACACACACACACATACTCACAAACACACACACACACATACACACACACACATACGCACGCACACACACACACAAACACCTGAATCTTATTAACCTTAGGTGACAGATAAGGTTACAAAACGCAAATTTCACTTTACCACTATCCTACCAGTTAATATTACATCGCAGGGATAATTTGTCTGACTCTAAACTGCGGCTTGAAGCCATGACCTTAGATCGTATTCACACAATCGGAAGGATTTGGTTGAAAAAATATAAACAAAGTAATAATATCGTCATATTTACTATTTACAATAACCGTTCTATGTGATGGGGGTGGTGTACTTTTGTGTTTCCTGTATTTTAATTATGTGTGATGTTTTTTAAAGTTTTTAATTTATAATATGAAGTTCTCTGGTGTGGCATTAGTCATTTTCCATTAACATGTTAGCGGTAAGTTTTAATATGTTAGTCTTTTATCTCATGTAACCAAGGTTTTTTTTTTACATATTGCAGCCTTGAAAAAGGAAATAAATTTTCCGAAAGCTCGGGACTGCTAAAAAGTGTTTAACTTTTAATAAGGCATAAAGACCGAATCCCTAATAACCTTCCAGTTGTTTATTCAATTATCGGTCAAGATTTTACATTTTCTATATATATATATATATATATATATATATATATATATATATATATAATATATATATATATATATATATATATATATATATATATATATATATATATATATATATATATATATATATATATATATATATATATATATATATATATATATATATATATATATATATATATATATATATATATATATATATATATATATATATATATATATATATATATATATATATATATATATATTGTTTCATAGGCCATTGGGGAGCCCGGCATATGTACAGGTCGTTCGTTCACCCGGCACTTTTAATGTGTATAAAGGTATCTATATAAAAACAATTGCCTTTCTAATAAATATTTATGCTAAGGACTCAAGAGGGTAAGAAAATCTTATTTTTACAAAAATATAAACTATTGGGTCTTTAGTTGCTTGAGCCTTGATTTAGCCTATTTACATACAAAATTATATATTATTACAATGTTGGTTAGCCCGGCAGTGTTGTCACTATTTGTAACAAGTGGCGTACATGTTTTTTACAACGACTTTCTCTCAATTCGCAATCGACCCATCAGAATGCTTGATGTTATTCCGTAAATCTTAAGTTTTTGATTGTGTTTCAGCCTAACGGTAACTCAAAATTAATATTTTGACAGTTTTAGAGCAATACGTAACTTCGCTCTACATTGTACTTCATTCAATTCTACCCGTATTGCTCATTTCAATTACCTATACGCCTCTGTTTGTGAATATTTGACATAGACTTCAAATAAGTGTCAATTACACTCAGAGAATCGAAATATTAATTTGCTAGCTGTGGTGAAGAAAACTAGAACTTATACAATGAAGTTAGAATTATATCCAACAATAATATCCGAACAGAGAACCTGTAAGTCAGTCTACAATCAGTAGAATTGAGGCTAAGTGGAGAAGAAGACACAAATGTATTGAGATATTGGCAGACCAGAAAGGGTCAGCGTTCCTAATGATAAAACTGAATGCTCCTCGGTTCATTATGAAAATCGACCTCTCAGAGTCTCAGCTCCTTTGGATAATACGCTTCATAGATCGACTGTAACAGAATTTTTTATAAAAGGAAAAAGTGGCACCCACTTATAGGCCTCACAATTACTTCAAGAGCTAATAAAGAAGATGATCTAGACCGCAGAAACTAGTTTTGTGAGACCATGACCGAGAGAGCCCCAATCGTAACCTAGACTAGTGAAACAGATATACTTTTCAGACAAGGCAACTTTTTGTTTAAATGGACAAGTAAATAGGCATAATTTTAGGTACTGGGCACCTGAAAATCCACTGGTTTAGGGAAAGTCATTTCAGAATTATAGAAAGGAGTGAATGTATGACTTTGACGGGGACCAGCCGTTATCATGACTTTTGCAATGAGCGACGCGATTCGGCTTCGGCGACACTGTATCTAATAAAAATAACCCAAACCATATGCCAAATCAAGAATTATGGTTTCAACAGGATTTGGCGCGCCTGCCTACACTATGCCGCTATTTTGAAGATTCCTAGATGATGTTTTTCCAAATCGTTGAGATAAACGAGACGTGGATCAATAGAGTGGATACCTAGATTACCGACCTTAATCCATGGGACTACTTTCTTTGGATTTAAATGGGTTTGGGTTTAAATGAAGTGTACAAAGATAAGCTACACGCAGCTTGATGTCCTCAAAGATCATTCCTGGTAGGTGAGGAATATTTCTCTAGACACCGTTGAAACTGTACAGCAAGAAATTTATCAAATATACAAATTTACTGCGGAAATACATTAATGGCGGCCACTTCAACCATTTTATAAAATAAATTTCCAAATATGGAATGTCATTAATCATTATCATTACAATAAAAAGGTTTAAAATTATTCTTTAAACGTAATTATTTACAAACAGTTTAAGGTAGGTAAAATGACATTATACATAAAACATGTCCAGAATTTTCCGGAGAATCCGAAAATGCAAAAATTTACAGGGGTTCCATTTAAGAAAAAAATATTTTTCTGTCAAACTTTTGAGACACTCTGTATATCTAATTTCAGTCTCAAAAATTATGCTCAATCAAAAAATAAGAAAAATCGACGTGTCCGAGGATTTTCGAAAAAGAAATACCTCCCCTTTTATTGAATTTATCCGTTCAATAAATCACAATCCTGTATAACTCACCTTTTCTTTTCCTTTGAAAATCGTTATTTGTTTAGATATAACAGTGTTTTTCTGGAGGAACCAGATGACTAGATAAAATCAAATGTTGCATCAAAAATAACACACCGCAGGTACCACTACCCATGTTAAACTGGCGGCTCAGACACTATATCGAGGGACCATTTTTAAGGACATCCGGATAAATACAGCATTTTCCTATGTTACACTAGAATTAATAGTAGTACCACGAAAATCTATTTATTTAGTCCTGTCTGAATGAAACAATAAACACAAAAAACAAAAATAAGCTATTTAATGTGTTACGGCCGCAATTTATTTATTTTTCTTGTAACGCCTTTCTTAAAACATGTATAACAAAAAGCCTTCTGTAGATTTATAGGCCAAGCGATTTTTTATGTAATTTGTCAGCAAGCGAAAGTCGGGTAAAAATCATCGTTTAAAAAATTCTAGACATTATCAACATTCTTTCTATTAGAGCAAGGCAGTAAAGAATAAAACGATACCCCATGCAGCAAATTAAATTGTACTGTTAGAGAGCAGAAAAATATATCCCTTTATAAGCATTAGGGGTATACGGCAGAGCAGAATTCCCGCCACGTAAAACATCGGCAAGGAATATATGGCGCAAATATAAAGCGACTTCGTTGGGTGTCAGGCAATTGGCAACGGAAAAAGTGAGTAAAATTTAAAAAAATATTTTTAATACATTTTTTGATTTTTGATTGATTAATTTAGTACAAAATATTATCTTTGATTTATTGGTAATTCATATTTTGCCTCGATAGGCTACAGCCCTATCGCCCTTATGAACAAACTGCCATTCATGTTTTGTTGTAACATCTATTAAAAAAAGTTTACTAATTTTCGAATTAACCCGTAATAACGGTTTGATTACAAAGTTTTTTAATTTAAAATTGAAGTGTCCTATTTAACACTTATGACCTTCATGAAAAGTTTTTAACTGACAGCAATTTTTAAATTATACATAATAGATACGTAAAATAGTCATTAGTTTTAACTGATAAAAAAGTGTGAACTATACATTATTTATTAAAGTGTCTATTAGTATAACTTACAAATTACGGTATTAATAACGTATTTTAAACAAATTATTGGTAAAGTTAGTAATGGTGATAAATTAAGCGTAATATATGGGATATTTTTAAAACAATAGAACTTTTTTACAATTTCTTAAAGTTTGTATACCTAACTATAAAAGCCAATAGATTTTTTCTGTGTTTTTTGGTTATAAAGTAAAAATATATAGAAGAAAAGCTTTGTTGACGTTTATTTAAACCATCATCAAGAACTAAAAACCGAACTACATTATATGGGTTTTTCAGGCTTATTTGCCGTGGTCTCCTGGTATTTTTACCTGACGTTTCGTCTACTACTGCGGCAGACATTATCAAGGTGGGTCCGAGGTCCAAAGTACTCTTCCTGTCTGTCGAATTAATGAGCCGTCAGGAAGAAATTGCTTTTGTTATACTGTATCTCTACTGGCTAGTAAAGACAATCGTCATCTGAGAAGTTACGGCCGTCGCGAAGCCCGCTATATAATTAAAATCGGCAGTGAAAGCTTACACACACTTCGATAAAAACCGAACTGTTAACAATAAAAAACTATATCTTATTTTTATCACTATAGCAATAACCACCGGGGTTTAACCCTTTTCCTCTTTTCATAACTTCAGGATCACGTCCCACATAAGGTAAGTAAATTCACATAGGTGTGCTAATTACCTGTGAAAAAAGCTTGGGAAAGTTATATCATTATATAAGATATTTGATTTTGAAGCTCGCCCATTTTACTGGCTCATTGACTTCCTAAAATTATGGGACACAGTGACATGAAGTCGGCAGGACAGATCCTTCAAAAGAATCAATTTTGGATCAGTTCCTCGTAAAGAATCAAATCACCAATGCGAATCCAGGAAATCCTATTTATCGCATCACGAATCCGGAACATCTTTAGTTAGTATGCCACAAACGGTATACAATGATGAATATATGATCGATAATAATCAAGCGTTAAAGAAAATTTTAGCACAGAGCCCGAGTCACAAAATAATTTTGTAATTTACAGGAAGTTTCAAGTACTGTTTAGTAATTTCTCTACTTGAGGAATATAAAAATGCTAATAACGTACCATTCATTTTTGTAAACCAGTCTGAATAGACATCAAATGTCCCATTTAAAAGTCCCTGGGTTTCTAAAGAATAATATAAGAAAAATTATAAAGATCGACAATCAAAACTTTTAGGTAAATGCAAATACAATTAATGCCCGTTTTTGAATACCACACTCTATGGTTGGGAAAAAATATTCATTTAAATGTTGTTTCTCTGGACCTGAAAAACAACATATTTTGGACAAAAATTACACATTAGGGTTGTTTCAATATTTTAAAATTTTTATAAGACAAGATGTTTTAAAATTCTTCTTTTTTTACAGAAATTAATGTGTTTGCTGATTAAGAATCTTAAGTAAAAATTTATAAATTTAATAAAAGATTTAAAATGGCGTATTTTGACATGTATAACCCTATTTGCCTCAGATTCAGAATATAGGGTTTTTGAGGGTGGGAGGTCAAAATTTGGAAATCCATAATCTTGGGTAAAAATTTGAAAATTTGAGAAAGAGTATTCAAAATGGCGAATTTAGAAATTTAAGAAATCGATACCTTTTGAATTCAGATCCTTATAAAAAGAATAATTCGGATCATTTTAAAATTATATAATAATCCGGATCACGGATCCTATTTTTAAAAAATAATCGATTTCAGCCTGAATCCACAAATCGAGAGCATGGATCCGATTTCTATTCTACCACCGAAAGCTCTGTTTTGGTAAAGCTTTGCAAATTAATAATATTAAAGCGGACACTACGGATGCTGCATTAAAAAATCGTTAATTTTATTTGGTTTTCTCTTACTCTGTAGATTAATACGTATGTAAAGATTTTCTTGTGGCTGTATTTAGCAGCCTGCAAAACGGGGTCAAATTTAACACCCACCTGGAGCCCTTTTTGTGGGTCGGTTTTCGTATCTAGGTAACTATTCGATCAATTTTGGCGTATTAGTTCTCATTTTGCTTGGTCTTGGTTGTGATTGCCCTGTTCCATAAATAACGTATCGATATTTTAACAAAAATTGGTTTTGAAACAAATTTTTTGTTATTTTAATTTTCTTTTAATTAAAAAATAGAAAAAATGTAAAAGATTCCTTTAAAATTGACTACCATTATAATATTACTACGTTATTTATGTATTAAAGAATCACAATTATAAACAAATAAATAAGATCTTATAAATCAAAATTGAGCGAAAAGGTACTCCAGATCCTATAAGACCCATCAATGAAAAACACGCTTTAAATAAGTGATACGTTTGACCCCATTTGGCAAGCTGGTATATAAAACGACAAAAAATCTTTATTTACTTATACGACAGAGTAAAAGAAAGGAAAAACCTAATAACATTAAAGATATTTTAAGAGAGCACCCGCTGTGTCCAGTTTAATATTATCAATCCGCAATTCTTTACCAAATAACACATGTATCCACCGAGCTGTCCGCCCCCTTCGAATTTAGACTCCTTCAAGGTTTAACAATAAGTTGTTAAAAAGGCGGACTTATCACTGCCGATAACTTTTTTCCCTTCACCAGCTTGTAATGGATTATGGTTGACACAAAAGGCTAAGATATAATCTTGAAAGGTGTCCTAGTACTTGTTAAGTCATCTAAGTCTATTGCACGTATCAAGCCATTGACCGTGAAGGTTAATAGGTAGTTATTTATGTTATATTTATTATTTAAATATTAGGTTTATATAACAAGACTGATATATTATTGTAAACTGTGTATATTAAATGATGTTTGTTAATGTTTAAATATGT
>JAHBCN010017757.1:0-17890 GCA_019359885.1 Listronotus oregonensis
TCCTGATATTTTCGTCATAAATTGATTTCTAAATGTAGAAAAATTTTGGTTTTATTGTCTTGCTTAACTGTGAATGCATGTGTTGGAATTAGCTGTAAACTAAAATAAAATGCGAGGATTCTTTTTGAAATTCCCGTATAAAATTGTTCAGTTTTGGCAAAGACATTATAAATTAATGATCTAAATTGTCACTGATAAATCGATATGGTGTTTTTATTATTGATCTCTAGAGTACAGAGTGCATAATGAGATACTACGTTGCAGAAGTATTTAAGCAGTTTACTCTTTACTGGTTGGTTGAAAAATGCTCAAATTTTCATTTTGGGTGGAACTTATTGTGCTCTTTAATAAATCTTAAAAGCATTTTTTTCTAAAATAATTAGGGGAGCCAATATTTGACTACTTTAAAATTTACATGGGATTCCCTATGTCCCGCTCGGCGGAGCAACACCCATAGTTCACAAAAAATCGCCTATGTGGTGTTGTCGGCTTTCTTAAACTGGCATACTTTCTATATAGATTCAAAAATTTTCAATTTTCGGCATCTCCAGAAATGACAAAGCTTCTAGAGCTGTGATTTTTTTAAGCCAGAGATGTGTATCAATACTAAATTTCCTTGGTCTTCAATATGGTCCAGACATATTTTTGTTAACTCCTCTCTACGACAAGCGCTCGCTAAGCCAAAAATCGTAGCCACTTTTTTATATGAAATAAGTATCATCTGGCGATTCATCAATAAATTTCGATATTTCTTCTTTTAAAAAGACTTTATCCTTTTTGGGTCTAAAACCAACCCTTTGTTTTTTAAGGTGGGACGTCATTTCAGCATAGAGTATCTAGACCATAATGTATTGGGTTTACATGTTTTTGATAAATAAGAGAAATAGGCCAGAAAAAATCTCTTCTTTAAAAGACTTCACACCCTTACTTTGACACCAGCTCTCAAACATAACAAATTCTTTTTCATACCTGTGACGAGATTTCATGGGCAGGAGATCTATACTTGCTATTTTTGCTGCTTCGATAATCGATGCTGGTAAATCGTCGTCAGAATCCATTGAAAATGTTTCTCCAATTTGGTTGAAAAATGCGTGACAGAAAATTAATTTTTGATAGATGCATAAACAATTAGTTGGTTGCTATGGATTCTTTGATAATTTATATGGAGTTATTAAAAATATGTACTTACATTTGGTAAATTAGGATTATTTTATTTTATTTAATTAATGTTATAAAAAGACTGCAAAATTATAGCAAAATTCAGTTTCTTTAAATATATAACTATTATAAGCAAAATTATGCATTATTTTATAATTAGATACTTATTTATGTTCCAAAAACTAAAAGATTTTCCGCACGCAGATTAGTGCGGAAAAGTATAATTTTCCGTACGCTTGTAGAAAAAATATTATCTTAAATATACAGGTTAAGTTTTGACTGATAACAAAGTTACTAATGGCGGATCTTAATTCGGATGATCCTATGTATCGCTTCTTTTGGGTTTACTTTTTAAATTTTAGGCTCTTAGAATAAAACTCACTGCTCTTGGAGGTAAAACTGTTGGCAACACAGTAAATTTGATGTCAAATGACGTGAATAGGTTTGACCAGGCCCCCACGTTCCTACATTATCTATGGATAGCTCCTCTCCAGGGCATCATGATTACCTATTTTGTCTATCTCGAAATAGGTGAAGCTTCGTTTTATGGAATGTTAGCGGTTGCCGTTGTAGCACCTTTACAAAGTAAGTTCGGCGGTTAGGTAAATAAATATACAGGGTGTCCCCAAAATGTTTTACAACCTTTATCTTCGAAACCATAACAAATACTCCAATCAAACGGTAGTTTGAAGTGGAAAGTTTTGGTGTAATTGTTTTTATTGGTTTATTCTATGTTTTTTGGAGTGCTGAACACGAATCTAAAGTTGTCCAATAAAAATTTAATCGGCAAATAAGAGAAAGCATAAAAAAACCACAAAAAATCATGTTTTTTAGTGGTTTTCAGCTTATAACTTGCAAAGCAAACTATTTATGCAAAAAGTTCTAATTTAGTAAAATAAAGATAAGAAAATTTTCTATAATTTAGGTTTTTAATATTTTTTCATACGTCGTATGGATTCCACGCAAAAGAGAAATATGGGAGAAATTAGCAAAAAAAATAGCAGAAGACATTACTAGTTTATATTTTTTATTTTATGTAGGTGAACATTATTTGAAAGATTAATAAAAGAGGCAAATTTTAGTACAATTCAGTATTTATGAGTTAATATGAACCCTCTTAGACACCGGGTTAAAGGATTTCAGCAGGGCAGCATTCCAGTTCTTCTGGGTCTAAAACAAAAATCATTGACTTAATTGCAAAATATTCAACAATTTATTGAATAGATATATTATAATATATATATATATATATATATATATATATATTATAATATATATATATATATATATATATATATATATATATATATATATATATATATATATATATATATATATATATATATATATATATATATATATATATTTACTTGTACGAGCCCTTTTAGGTACCGTTCCATGCTTTCCTCAGGGCAGCCATCCAGTTCTTTAACGCATGAAACCAATAAGAGACCATATTTCAAGCACTTGCCAACATATTAAATAGATATGAAAGCAGTAGAAACATATTTTGACACACAAATAAATAGTGAATAGATAAATAATGGTAAGATAGAAACATCCATGCACAGTTACCTTCAAGTAACTCCGGATCAACCTCTGCTTCTGCCTCAATTTCTGCAATAGGCATATTATTACAGCTGTTCTCACAGTTAAGGCACATATTGGAACAGTTAAGGCCAGCTTTTCTACATCCACAGTTGGTCTGACAGGTCTTTATGCATTTGCAAGCTATTAGTTTCAATACTGCGTAGGGTACTGGTGGCTGTAATGTTGTTACTGATTGCAGACCTCCTTTGGTTTTCTTCAACCCATTGTTCCAGATCTTTTTATTCCCACGTACTTGAAAGTAAACTCTCAAGAATGTTGCGTGCTGCAGCTTCGGTAGGAGGTAGCGACCCATGTGTTTGTTTGTATGCAGATCTTAAGCATTTATACCTCAATTTGTTCAAGGACGCGCTTTCCTTGTCAGTTAATTTGGACAATGCAGTGAAAAAGGTAAGACCAGCATTAGTAACAGCGTCAGCATGTGTCGTAGGATTTTTAAAAATTTGAATGGTCTTGGTTAGGGCAGGGTTTTTCTTAAGTGTTTAAAGAAACCTCATTTTTCCGACTTTGAACGAGACTGAAGTTGTGTCACATTCCCCCATGGCATGCAAAAACAATATGTTGTCACTGATGGATTGGTCTGGATGGCAGTTAGGGAAAAATGAGTTGTGAAACTGCCCCTTTACCTGGCTTCAGAAAGTATATATTTGAATATACACCCCGACAACGACCAATCATGATCACCAGCAGATCTTTACCCACAATAACTACACAGTTATTCTGCTGTGCGAGGTCCATTGATGTGGTGACAATAAGAGTATCCGCATCCTCTTATGCCTGCTTTGTGTGAATGCCAGCTGCAGCAAAGTTGTTCTTTAATATTGAGATAAGACGGATTTTGTTTTTCATATTGCCTGAAAATAACTGGACTTCGCGCCATTGCAGAGAGACAAATGACACGACCACGGCAGTAGCAGTGAACGAACTGAGTAACTGAAGACATAAAAGTCGTGATCTTGACGCATACCCCCTCCAGTCAGTCTGGTCGAAACGAACGAACTTTTCCTTACGTCGAAATAGGCGAGGCGCTGCAGATAAATTCTTTTACTTAAAGAGAAAATTGCATTGATTCATTCATTATTTTTTGCTTCTTTTTTTCCAAAAATTACTGATTTCTCCCATATTACAGCACTCTTTTGCGTGGAAACCATATGACGTAAAAAAATATTATAAAACATAAATTATGTAAAATTTTCCTCTCTTTATTTTACTAAATAACCATTTTTTGCGTAAATAGCTTGCTTTGCAAGTTATAAGCTAAAAACCACTAAAAACATTATTTTTAGTGTTTTTTGATGATTTCTCATATTTGCCGAGCAAATTTTTGTTGGACAACTTCAGATTCGTGTTCAGCACCCCAAAAAACATAGAATAAACTAATAAAAACAATTACTCCAAAACTTTCCCCTTCGACCCCTTTTTGTGCACCGTTTTACTAGCCCAAAATGTTATAAAAATATTTAAAAAGTAATTTGGTAATAGTAATACTATACCTTAGTTTCAAAATAATTGTTAATTATATTTAGTAAAGTTATTGTTGTCCTAACATCCCCCATGCGTCGCAAAAATGTTGATTCACAACAAATAACAGTAATATTATTTTCATTTTATTATATTTTAGTACTGCTAAGTTTTGCCACGTCGTCGTTACGAGATAAGGCAGCCGTCAGAACTGACGATAGAGTAAGACAGATGAACGAAATTATTCAAGCTATGCAAGTTATTAAAATGTATGCGTGGGAACATGCTTTTGCTATTTTAATTGGCAAATTAAGAAAGTAAGTATAGTACAAATGTGATTGTAACGGAACTCCGCCTTCGTTACTGCGGAACTTCCGCAAAGAATCGACCTCCGCCTCCGCAAAGTTTATGCGGAGTTTTAACGGAGGTTTATTTACGATAACATACAAATCGCAAGGAGCGACTTGGCCGCTCGGCTGCGTGTTTGCGAGTGAAATGGTCAAGATTTTGCTTGTTGCAAGTCAAATTGGCGATGACGAACCTTTTGTGGCCAAGAAAGCTAGTACATGTATGTATGTTATGTACCCATTTAAAATAAATATTTTTGACTTTAATAAATCATGAATTTCTATTTTTTTCACTTCAAATTTTACCTCCGCCTCCGTTAACCTCCGCATTCGCGGAGGCGAACCTCTTCTCCCCCGCATACGCATCCGCTAAGAAGGCCTCCGTTACAACCCTAGTACAAACCTAGCTTTTTTAAGCATGTCTGGTCAGTAGGTCTTCCGCTACTTTGACTATCCCCTCCCCCAACATCATACTTAATACCGTCAGCTGTATGTCATTTTTTAAAATAAATTTGTGATGATAAATTTTATGCTGAGTAAAATATTATAAAAAACTATTAAATGATTCTAATACCTCCAAAGATACCTAAAAATTAAAGAAAAAAAAATAAAGAAAATTATTCCCACTTCGCAAACGCGTTTCATTCTCCCTACTGATATAGTAAGTAAGGATGTAACGAGTGCACACCTGATATACTTAAAAAAATGTTTTCACAGTCAAGAATGTTTATTATCAGCAATAACAAATAAAAGTAATATATTTTACTTTTCTTAATTTTAGGAGGGAATTAAAAGTACTTTTACTAACATCCTACATAAGAGGAATAACAATGTCATTTATAATGTTCACTGCAAGATTAGGAATATTTTTGAGTGTGTGGAGTTATGTATATTTTGGAAATTTTATTACAGCTGAAAAGGTGTTTCTTATTGGTGGTTACTACATGATTGTTAGACAGACTTTAACAGTGTTCTTTCCGCAGGGACTGAATGCGGTAGGTAGTAGTAGAGATACATACAAACAACATCAAAAGTCTTAACCCCACCGGTATTCTGTAATTTATTTCCTTTTTAAATAAAATAGTAAATGTTTTTTAAAATATGTTTATTTGTGAAGTTATTTTTTCCAATAAGAATATTGTTAAAAAAATTAAACAATTATTTAAACAACATAAGAAATAAATATTGCATTTCTTAAGTAAATTCATTACAAAAAAAATTGACAAAACATTTTTTTTGTCCAAGATGAACATCAATCAATAGTCAGTATGACCTCCTCTGTTTCTCAGTAGCATATTAACACGAGTATGCATTAAAACAATCAAGCAGTTAATCGTTTCTTAAAGAATATTGTTCCATTCCTCTTCTGCCGCTGCAACTAAGTCTTCCGCATTTTGGGGTGAGTTAATACGGGTGTTAACCGCTCTAGGAGACAAAATCCCAGATGTTTTCAATCGGATTCATATCCGGCGAGTTAGCTGGCCAGTCTAGTCGGTTGATATGTCCTTGTTCAAGTGCCTCATGAACCGTTCTTGCGCGATGTGGCCGGGCGTTGTCGTCCATGAAGATGAAATTCTTCGCCCAAAATGTTGCGTAATGAATAAATAATGGGCCTGATGACACTTTCAATATAAACTCGACTTGTCATATTCTGAGGTATAGCAATTAATGGCGTTCGGCGATTGAACATGATTCCTCCCCAAAACATTACTGTCCCTCCTTCATAGGGAGCAACCTCTCGAGGAAAATTTAGTCTCCCTTGACGACCTGGCTCTCGCCAGATTCTTTGCCTGTTGTCATCACTCTGCAGTCCAATTCTGGTTTCATCTGTAAATAAGACTCATCGCCACTGCCGCAAAAGCCATTCCCTATGTTCTCGTGCCCAATGTAAGCGGGCAGCTCGGTGTCGAGGAAGTAGTGTAGGTACCCTTAAAGGCCTTCTCACACGAAGATTTGCCAGATGCAGTCTTCTTATAACTGTAGAGGACGATATAATACGGCGAAACGTACCTTGCAAGTGAGCTCTAAGGGTTGGAGCTGAAGCAGTTCGATATCTACGGGCATATTGAACCAAATATCGATCCTCATGTTCATGTGTTATTCGAGGTCGACCACTACGTGGTCTTCCTGCAACTGTCCCAAATTCTTGGTACCTTTGAACTATTCGCACAATTGACGATCTTGGAATGTTTAACATCCTGTGTATATGATGATTGGAATATCCAGCATCATGCAGAGAAACAATTCTTGTCCTATCAAGACCATTAATTTCACGTCCTGGCATTACTTTTAAAGAAAATTATGAAATTTACTTTGCTAAATATTCAATAAAACTGACCAATATGTTTTACAAATTTATAAAAAATCAAACATATTTTATCTGTCAATATTTTTGATCTTGTTTATTTACCAAATACCTCATATTTTTTGCCTAGCAATAAACGTACAGCAAATAGATTATATACGGGGGATCCAAGACTTTTGATGTTGTGTGTATATAAATACTGTGAGCAGTGGTTTTCTAGGGTTCAGTCTTGTGTCACTTTGAATAGGATGGTGTAATGAAATGTTTATACATTGTTTTCTCACGATAAATGTTGAACACCCGGTATTTTATTTTAAGTAGATTCTAACTAAAGCATTCTTTTAGATAGCAGAAACTCGGGTATCCATAAAAAGAATCCAAGATTTTCTTATGACCGAGGAAGCAACCATAGGTGATCCGAGTGTTCTGGATCCCACGTATGATATTCGTCCTCGTCCGACTAAAAAAGACTCAGTTGCTTCTACGACGTCGGGGTATCACAGACCCGAACGGTCAAATCTAGGCCGCATTTTAACTGCTGGGGAGAGTGCTGAAGTTACAATAGTTAGAGGAATAGCGAAATATGGTAAGCCAAACTTGAATCCAATATAAGAGAGATATTGGAAAAATTAATGTAATGCCTTGGTTTTTAGGTTGTTACATTTATTCTCGCCTAGGCACTAATGCTCAAATGAAATTTCACTTAAGCACTAGTATTAAAATGAGTTATGACATAAAGTCTGAATTATACCCATTTGTAGTTACGTCATCCAAGTAAATAAACGTATGGCGTAAATAGATACCTAATTAGATATTTTTGTCAAACAATATTGGGTTAAAAGATTTGCTATCGCGTTCAGAAATTAACAAATAATGATTTAGCAGTATATTATAATTTTTATATTCGCATATACACATTTCATTTTAAGAAATGAAAATAATCTGGTAGTATTTATTTATTATCAAACTAAATAACAATAAACAATTATTATGATTTATGATGAATAATGAACAAAAAGAATTCCCTTGCTAAAGGTTCACGTCTTATCAGTAAAAACTTGAGTAAAATCTCCCGGATCTAAATATCTATTTTTGATATACTTTCTTAAAAAATTGATTTTTTTACAAAGAAAAGCCAGAAATATTTTTTATTATTTAATTTTTTCACTTAAAGCCTACCATCTTCTAAAAAAATCATTTGAAATATTTAATTTATTCCCTGTACTTTTGTCTTATAGTTGCCAATGTTAAAAAATTCTTGTCTAGCGTACAGAATAAATTGGGTATTATCCATATATATTAAACAATGCAAAATACACAGGGGGACAAGTCCCCAGGTCAATTTTATAATCTCAAATGAGCCAGTATCGAATATTTTAGGTATGAAAACATAGGTAAAACGGAGAGAAGCTTAAAGGGACTGCAAAACGACTCGTGACGTCACACCGCATATAAATACAGATTGTTTACGTATCGATTTTGTCTGTTTTCAGTTGTGCTGCGATAAATCTCGACATAACTAGTAATTTATTTTATTTTGCGTGGCTAAATAAAATATTTTTCATTCATTATGGCTAACGAAGGATTTGTCATGGCTTTCAAAAGCAATTTACCCTCTGTGGATATGTTTATGGTGATTATATTTTTTGCGGTCTTTTACTTGGAAGACATACTGGAAGCGTAATCCTGGTCTGATTTTTGGAAAACCTTTTGGATTCGCATTTAAATTACTTTAATCTAAAATTAATATAAGTAAATGTACTTGCAAGTTTTTATTTTCCTCTGGTGACTTTTCATGTCTCTTTGTCTCTTTGTTCTTGTTGGTGTAATAATTTGTACGATATACTTGCGTTGTTTATTTTAATTTGTTATTCTTTTTTTTAATTTTAATTAATTAAATTAGTGTTTTTTAATTTTTATTTGTATTAGGTTTAGTTTTATATTTGACGCATACTTTGTTCTCAATTAAGGAACTTATGGAATAAAAAATAGGAATAAATAAATAAATTTTATCTCATTCTTCTTTATATTTTCGATCGTTGTTGGACTCAATATTGTTGCATCTGCGGCTTGCTGTATAGCAATCTCAATTTGAAGTGCGATTCCGTTTCGGACTTGTCCTTTTTCAGTTGAAAAAAGCCGTGATATTTAAAATTATCTGCTGCGATTGTTCATTATACCTTTTTTTCGGCATATGTTCAAACTTTTCGAAATAACTTTCGACAACAAGTTGACAGTGACGTAGACTTCACTTAACCAAAAATATAAAAAATGAATAATCATTGGACACCAGTTTTTTAAAAAGTTTGTTGTCACCGCTGTTTGGAATATACTAAACAAATATAAACAAAAATGACGTCATTACAAATGGGTATAATTCCGACTATACATACATGATGTTTAACAGAACTTCAGTAAGAAAGTTCTTTCTTTATTTTAGGAAATGATTTGTGTTTAGACAACATAAACACGCAAATGCGTTCTGGTCAATTAGTTGCCATCGTAGGCCCTGTAGGCGCCGGTAAATCTTGCCTTCTCAATCTCATCTTAGGGGAAATGCAATTATTCAGTGGCAAATTATCTGTTAACGGAGTTGTTTCCTATGCTTCACAGGAACCCTGGTTGTTTGCAGGTATGTATGTTGTTTTTACATTTATAAGGAATTATCAACTCGAACCCTAATTGAATTATATTTTGGAAAAGTATATTGTGGTCTATTGAAACGGTGCGCGATGAAAACGACATCTGACGGCTGCGTAAAATCATGACATGAAAGTCCTGGAAGAGGTGTAGATTATTTATAGAATTTATTTATTTTTCGTGGTCAGCACTGCAAATGACTGTTGGATAACATTAAAAATGTCAGAATAAGTTCTGGTTAGATCCCCTACGTGAAAATCGGAATTTTAGGAATGTTTCTGCAATTTGAGGTTATGTAAGTGGGGCGTCATCAAGGGTGGTAAACTTAACGAGGAGTGCTCGATTTTTACTATTTGTCCGCAGATATAGGTTATGTTTGGACGTCATCCGTTTGCCCATTTTGCCCAGAAGGTAGATTTATTTTATTAATTTTTGTTAAATATTCAACTTTTAAAAACTATTTTGAATATGAACTTACTATTAGAACTGTAATGATAACATTTTAAAAAATAAAGACTTTACACCACTTGTAAACAAAACAAACAGGCAAACGGATTACGTCACAAATACCGAATTGACATTTAAATTGCTGTATATGGGCTTAAATGAGATCGAGCACTTCTTGTTAAGTTTATTACCCTTGGGGCGTCATAACTTAAAAACTAGAGGGCTCCGACAAAAATCAGCAATTGGCCCGATAAGTTAAAAATCACCTGATACAAACTTATGAGTCTTAGGCTTTTCCAATATACCTAACACTAATATACAGGGTGCCACAGATTCGAGTGCATGCATGGGGATCTCGGAAACCGTAAGAGATACGAAGTCGGTTAAATTATGGCAAAGTTGCGCATTTAGGTGCCTAACAACATGCCGAGTAGAAAGTTGTAAAATTCCGAGTACTTCCGGAGATATCCGGAAAAAAACCGAAATTTGCTGATTTCGTTTTTATTTTATTTTTTTACGTTATTTAAAGAGATATGCGCTGCAATCGATTCAGTTGTTCCCGCCATACACTCCGCTCCCTGCCAATACGTTATCTAGCATACGTAGTTCAGATAGGGTGATGGCGTTTGCCCCAACCAGTGAGCTGTTAGATTCAGCCAAGGAAGTTTAAAGGTGTATGGAAGCCCAATGCTATGGCCCATTCGATCAAAAAATGTCCAGCCCAGTATGAAATAATGTCAGAGTTGGCCCCGCCGATTCTGCGCAATAACAAAATTCCACGAAATAATTTAATGTGTCCCCTACTTACACACTGATAAATCAGTGTGTAATTAGGCAACACATTATACTTTTATGAGAGCCGTAGTACCGTAAAATTTCATAGGAAATAGCAGTGAGAAAAGTAAGGCAATCTTAACTATCTTTAAGATTATTTACACAATGTTTGTGTATTTCTGTGGATTATTAAAAAGAAATAAGGTTTACATTTAGGTACTTTTATTTCATTTAATAATTTAGTACATTTTCTTAAAGGATCAAAATTATTAATTACTGGGCAGACCAGGCAAATTTTAATATATACAGGTCCCTCTAATTGAATAAAAGAAAGTACAATTTTATGTTAAAGTTCCTTTTTGCTTTTTCTGTATTTGTTTAAAAAGAAATTAGATTTTTGATTTCTTAAACTTACATTATCAACTTTTTAAGCTCGACATACTGTAGACACATAATATTTAACGAATACTGTTACAATGAATACCTAAGTACCAAAGGTTACTAAACATTTTCAACCACTGTTATTCTGTCTCATGAATGTTTGTTATTAGTGAAAAGTATATGCCTAAAAAGCAGTTATAAAAATTTTCACTTTTTAATGTACAACTAGAATCTTAGGATTAGATTAAACTCATTTACACTATCTTTTATCAAAAAATTGGTGATAAGTACATAAAACTATCATACAATGTTTGAAATTTATTTTAAAAAATCGTGTTTTTATTTATTTACAAAGATTTTTGGTAAAATACAAAACTCACAAAAATATCGACCATTTAAATAGAAGGCTGTAAAGTGGCGCCATCTATTCTTTCCATTTTATATCAGATGATATAAAATCCAATATTACTCAATAATTTTAAATATTCTATAGTAGTATCGTTTAATAACCAACAATTTTGTGCAAAAAATAAAAAAAAACAGTGAACGCTTGAATTTGACATTTGATGATGTCAACTTTATATATAGTAACAAAGAATTATGGAAGTCCGGCTCTGAACCTACTATTCATTGCGCAAACTCCGCGGGGCCAATCCCCCTATTCCCGCTGCCCTGCACGCCTGGACAATTTTGTTCTACAGTATTGGGCTTCCATACACCTTTAAACTTCCTTGGATTCAGCTCATTGGCACCAACAATTTTAAGAGACCCTTAGCGTTAAGTATTCTTTAAATCTCCCATCTAGCCAATCACATTGCTTGTTTGGTCATTTTAAGGCTTACATAGTACTAAGGGTTCCTTAAAATTCTTGCAGCAAACATATACATTATACAAAGACATCAGATTAAAAATTGAGATCAATAATATTTTCTACGAGTGGATCTGCGACCCTAAAAGCGAACGCGTGTTTCTTTTGGCTCTTATGATTGGAGAACTGGGTCTTCTTGGACTTAGCGACACTATAACAATCCCAATACCTCGATGGTTAGTTTGGAGAAGATCTCTAAGCTTCCCTTAGCTCGTTAGTTTCGCACGGTTGTCCATTTATACCACATTTTTGCTGACTGTTGTTGCAGACACACAGTTGACAACATAAAAGCTATTTTACTATAGCCGTAAGTACGCTATTATAACATTCTTTTCTCATTTTTTTATAAAATATAAAAAATCTATTTTAACCAGTAAAATGTTTAAATAAATCTTGAAAACCCCGATCTACAAATCTAAAAATAGCTAAGCAAACAAAGCTGAAGCGACGGTACTGTCTTCATGAACTCGTGATGACGTAGCGCATAGAATCAAAGCTCAATATTCGCCCGCCAGAAAACAAGCGCTTGAGAGTCGTTACCACCGGTGCGTAGCTTGGGTGTAATTTGTAAATCAGAACTAACCCTTTTTTATTCCGTGAGTAGGTCAGTCAGAGTAATCAATAAAACTCGCTTTCTGAAGAGTTCTTTTCTTTTCATATGAACACGTAAAATTCTCTTTTATTTTGGGAATAATTACCAAAATATTCTCTTAGTTTTTGATAGTAATATTTACTATCTTTTTTGTGTCGTAGACCAACAAATTTGGTTAACACATCTCTGATAATATCACTTTTCATATCATAACAAGTTTTCGTACAAAAGTGTACATTTTTCTAAGCTATTAAGGCTATTCTGAAAATTTCTCTATGTCAATTGTAACGTGACATAACTCTTTGTAAAGTTCCAAGGTGTGTGTGTGTGTGTGTTTGTGCAATGGAAGTGACTTAAAGAACTTTAGCAGGGCAGGCTTCAGTTTAGAGTGATTGCAAAGGTGATTGATGAATTGACATAAATTTGTGGTAGTTAAAAACAATTTTTCTTGATAAAGTAGTAAAGTAAATTAGTGATTCAATAATTAACTTTTTGATAGTAGAGTTTTTCAACAAATTAAACCATGTGTCACAGGAGGTACACGTGATACGGGAAAAATTTGACTTTTCTCTTGTGTTGTACAATACTCTCTATTTGTGCTGTCGCGTCGTTGTATCTTCACGCTTTATGGACTTCGCAGTGGAAAGGCGATTCGGATTTTAGTGTAAAATAAAAATAATTTCTTTTACCAAAGTCAAGTGTCTATTTGCGCTAAAATTAATGGCAAATTTTGTTATTCTTTCTTTCACATAATTTGTGAATTTAAGCCCGATTGATAAGAATGTAAACATCTAATTATTCTCTGTAACTTGTAAGTTTATGTTTTAATATTCTAAGAACTTGACAAATTTATTTGCAAAAATTTGAAATTGCCAATTTCTGAATGCTTAAGCTATCAGTGTTTATTTAAAGTAATATGAATCCTTCATATTTCTTCTTTTTTTGTTAAAGTAAAACAAATTGGGTCAATTTAATTGATGTAATTAAAATTTATACTTTAGTTTGATTTACCAAAAATTTGTCAAGGTTAAAATATTTTTTTACTTTATACGATACAACTTAGGTGTATATTTTTGTAAATATTTAACTTGATTAGCTGATACACCCTATTGGCGTATCACACCATATTGTATGTGTATTGTTTAACTGTATATTTGGTTAAATAAAAACTTGTGTACAGTTACTCTTTTCTTTGTGTCTTTTTACAGGGCATCCATAAAAACCCTAATTTGCACCTATGAATTCAGTTCAACTTTAGCAGACAGCAAAGTTTCTCTGCAACTACTTATATATAGCGTTTCCCCACTAACTGATTTAAATACTTTTTTATTATCGGTGACGACCGTGGCCGGACTTAAACATTTTTAAAAATAAGTAAATAATTGAAATTTTAGGTTTTGTAAAATAATAAACAAATCATTCAATTTTAGGTTCTGTTAGACAAAATATCCTGTTTGGAAAAGATTTTGATCCTGGAAGGTACTTCGAAATAATTAAAGTCTGTGCTCTAAAAAGAGATTTCTCCCTTTTGCCCTATGCTGACCGTACCATTGTAGGAGAGAGAGGTATATCTTTGAGCGGTGGTCAACGAGCTAGGATAAACTTGGCGAGAGCTGTATACAAAAAAGCAGATATTTACTTACTGGATGATCCACTGTCTGCTGTTGATATACAGGTACAGCCGCAATACAGCGAAATAAAATTGAATTTTTCTAATTTAGTGCTATAAAAAATAAGAAAAGGTGCAGTCTGTAACTTCAGAGTCCAAAATTCAAACAGTTTTACCCAGATACTTGTCAAAATAACAGTTTTTTTTATAAAGTCGGAATTATACCCATTTGTAATGACGTCATTTTTGTTTCTCTTTGTTTAGTATATTCCAAACAGCGGTGACCACAAACTTTTGATAAAAATTGGTGTCCGATGATTATTAATTTTTTATGTTTTGGTTATGCGAAGTACCCTTTACTGTCAATCAAAAACATTGGTGTGTCAACTTGTTGTCGAAAGTTATTTCGAAAGTTTTAAATAATGTCAAGAAAAAGATATAATAGGTATAATGGACAATCGCAGCTAATATTTTTAAATATCTTGCCTTTTTCACCTGCAAAAGAAACAAGTCCGAAACGAAATCGCACTTCAAATTGAGAATGTAATATAGCTAGCCGCAGATGCAACAAAATTAAGACAGCAACGATCGCAAATATAAATAAGAATGGGATAAAATTAGACCAGGATTACGCGTCGAGTATGTCTTCCAAGCAAAAAACCGCAAAAACCAAAATTACAACATATATGAAAAATATAATTCGGGACACAACTTATTCTATGTACGCCAGAAAAGAATATGTAACATTGGCAACAAAAAGACAAAAATTCAGGAAAGAAATTAAATATTTTGAGTTTTCCATAGACTCTTTAAGAAAGTGGATCAAAAGTATAGGCTTTAAGTGGAAAAAATCAAATAATAGAAAATATTTGATGGACAGATATTGTTCATAAAAGAGTCAATAAGCTATTTGACTGATTTTGCAAAATCGTTTTAAATTATTCTTTGGTACCTAACAAACACAAATAACACAATACATTTTATATTTCTGGGAAATCTGCTGTATTTTCAATAAAACTTAATGTTAAAGTTTAAATTACAAAATTCGCGCTAAAAACGCGCTTTCCCTGTAATGGCGTCGACACATTTTTTTGCGTGACGTCATATGCAAGTAAACAAGTTAACAACGGTACAACTACAGTGAATTTTGTTAATTATTTCTTAATTTATTGGCTAAAATGGTATATAAATGGTGTGTAGTGCCACAATGTACCAATACTTCTCTGACAACACCACAAAAACTGTTTATATCTGTCCCAACAAATCCTAAAAGGCGAAAAAAGTGGTTACAATTAACTCGAAGAGTTCCAAACAGCTTTGTGTCGTATTCAAATGGTTTTATGTGTGAAGATCACTTTAATGTACGTAATCAAATATCCTGCTTTAAATACCTACCGATTTATGGATTAGAATTATTTTGTTTGTTGTAGAAGTTAAATACCTATCAAGTTAGTACTTTCTCTTTTTATATTTAACGGTATTATTATTGAATTGCAAATGAAAACTGATGTAATAAATTACACGAAATACAAAATGGGCTTCGCGAAGAATTTACTTACTTACACTCCATAAACATAACCTACAATAAGATTTTGAGAAATACTGAATGATGAACACGTAAATAAATAATTTTTAGAGGTACTTACACAGCTATTTTTACATTTTTGAGTTCTGCAGCATAGTAGTCAGCGTTATTTTTAAAGAACGCACAATCATAAATGCGTCTATCTCAGGTAGGTTTCTGTTATCGGCTTGCACAAAATTTATGTCCATTTTGAGGTACGAAACGGATAATAATGTTACTTGAAATATGTTTTTTTATATAAAATGGTGCAAGAAACAGTTATTTAGATAGTTAAAGATCAAAAATAACACCTGAAAACACACAACAAAAGCTTGTGACATTTATTTACTTGCAAGTGACGTCACCAAAGTTGTAACCAATCACAGAGCGTTCCAGTCGCTGAATTAATTTTAAAAATATTTGAATTTTAATACGTATATTTTGCAATAAATATGCATATTTTACTTTATATTATAGAGAAATATGCTTCTTTATACTATTATCTGATAGGATGACCACAATTTAAAGCTTATTTTGAATGGTGGCAAATAGCCTATTTAAGTCAAAAATAGAAATTTAGGCCGGAAGGTTTTACTCAAGTTTTCATTGATGAGACGTGGATCTTCTAATTAAAAAAATGTCAATACATTTAAAACAAAATTATCAGCTGCGTTTGTTCATTATTTATGAATCATTCATAATATTGTTAGTAGTTATTAAGTTTGTTCATAAATAAATACTACAAGATTATTATTATTTTTTAGGATTGAAAGTGTATAGACAAATGTAAAAATTATAATATACTGCTGAATCATTTGTTAATTTCTGAACGTATAAAAAACATAGGTAAAGTCTTTCTCAAAGTATATCGTTATGGCTTTTGACGGACCATACCCCAATAAACCTTTAACGATTTTATTACCTATTGTTATTGGGTAAACCCATTTGTTCATAAGGGCAGGGGTGGCCAGGTATTTCTTGAGTATTAACCATTAGGCATATAAATATTTTGGCTAATATTTTAGTGGCAGTGTTGAATAACCGTTTTTACTGTGCGTTTCGAAAAAGTTGTTTTACGAGAATATAACTATGTCGCGTCGAAATCATTTGTCATTAGATGCAAAACAGGTTGTGAAAAATGTGTATGAAACTTTAATCAGTAGAGGTCTAATTAAACAAGAAGCTTTAAAAGAAACCTGTCTACTGACAAAAACTCCAATATCATCGATAAGGGATATTATTATTAGTGAAGAATTGAACAAAGAAAAAAACGTAGTGATTTTCAATCTTACCGTATAGACAATAGTGATCAGAACCTAATAAGAAGGAAAATATATTGTCTTTATGAAAGCGGAGTTATTCCTACCTTGGATAAACTGAAAAAGAAGCTAGACGAAGACGAAACCAATATAAATATTAGCCGTGCCACCCTCCATAGAGTTGTTTGTAAATTGAGATTTAAATACCGCAAAATAGACAAAAGACAAGTAGTAATGGAATCGCACAGAAGTACGCACTTGGAGATTTAATTATCTTCAAAAATTAAAAGATATAGGTTAGAAAACAGATCCATAATTTACCTTGATGAAACATGGTTCGATACACACGACACAGTATCCAAAGGATGGGTTGATTCCAGTCAAAACTGTCAGACGAAAGCACCTTCAAATAAAGGAAAAACGCATTACCATAATACACGCTGGTTCAGAAGACGGATTTGTCCCAAACTGCTTGCTGCTGTCTGCAAAGGATATTAAGGATTCTAGCTTGGATTATCATAAGGATACAAGTGCAGAACTTTTTAAAAACTGGTTTCAAAATTATCTTTTAAAAAATATTCCAAACGACAGTGTTATTTTCATGGATAACTCAAGCTACAACAGCCGTCTGCTACACAAAACACCAGCTTCATCAAGTTCAAAAACTGAAATCCAGGAATATTTGTTAGAAAATGATATTTATTTTGAATTCAGTTACAAAGAAACGCATCTTTTGGAAGTCCTAAATTCATATGCAATTAAAAACAATATGTATGTGATAATTTGGCTGAACAGGCTGGGCATACTGTCTTACGGCTTCCTCTATCACTTTGTTTAACCCCAAGAGCATTTTTGGAACCAAGTAAAAAAAATGGGT
>JAHBCN010017758.1:0-17935 GCA_019359885.1 Listronotus oregonensis
AAAAAAAAAAAACAATTTAACAAAAACCTAACCGGAAACAACCAGAATAACATTTTAAAGGGTTTTTGTTTTTATTCTTTTTTTTATATAAAAAAAAAAAAATAAGAATTATAAAAATTCCTTGTTATTAAAAATACCTTTAACGAAGCCTTAGTTTATATTTAATGTATGTACTATATTTCTCAAATTTAATTAAAAGACACAAAGCATCCGCAATTTTTTGTTCTTAAAAATGTTTAAAAAATAATGAAGTTTTGAATGTATAATCAAACAAATAACGAATCCCGTGGGTGGTTTTCTTTACCAGCAACCAATAAAAAAAAGTTGAATAAACCTACTAATTAGGTGGGTAATTAATAACAATGATTGATATTTTTGTATGGGTTTAAAAATCTACCCACCTGTTTTGGATATTTAAATTTTTTTCTTTTCTAAACAACTTAAGCAGCCCTTAGATCTGCGTTTAAACCTGTTGATACAACTTTAACTACCTACTACACTTCCACCGGACCGTAAGATCTTTGTAGTCGGCCGGCTCGCTAAGCCAAGCGCGCAAAAATATGACTTTGGCCGTTAAAAAAATATCACTGACTCAATACTATAAAAGGAATCTAAAAAATTTTTGTTTTAAAAACTTTTTTTAAACATTAGCAACAATTTGTACGCAGCATGTATGTTAAATTTTCAATAATAAACTTTATTCTCGATTGCCTAAAATTACGCTACTAAAAATAACAATTTTAGTTTCGTACTATTTTAAAAATTTAACAAAAAATATCAGCTTCAAGTGGGACGTTGTTTGAAGCGCTATTGTGTCTACTTTAATCTAAAAAAAATTAACTTGATAGCATGAATATTATTAAAGATAGAGCAGTGGAGAAGTTAAAATACGTGTTTTATTAAAAACCGATTTTTATTGGGTTTTTTCGAAATAAAAAAGCTCTCGACCACTAAAAAATGTCGTAAAAAGTGATTTCGTGTACACGATTACCTTATTAAAGAATCCCACTAAGTCTGGTTTGGTTCTACGCCGGTTTTTTTTCTCGATAACTAAGCGACTTTTCTTCCAAATTTTACTCCACTATTATAAAAAAGTGTATTTCCTTTAGTGTTCTTACTGTACTAAGATTTATTTTAAGCGAAAAATCGATTTAAAATAAGGTAAAAATACCAATTCTGATTTTTTTTTCCTTCACACCTTGTATTTTAAACATGGGACTGTTTTGGATCTACTATCGCAATACATATACATCATATATACCTGGGTGACCAGCTCCATTTTGCATTGTTTCTGGAAAATTACGGAATGTGCAGTTAGTTTCCATCATGTATTTTTATATTATTTAAAATCAGAAACCTTTTAAAGCGAGGACTGAATTATTCATACCATGTGACAATAAAATAACTGCTAAGCCTTTTATTTTCTTAAATAAAAACATAAACCTTTAAAATTTTGTAATAATAAATGTGTGATTCGATGCCCATCACTTTTACTGGCATGTGGCGTAAATTAAATATTAAATGGAACACCCTGTATTTTTTGCAAGATATTAATTTTACAAGTCATTTCTGATATCAAACCTGTGTTTTATCCAATATATGTTTATATTTTACAAAATAAAAAATATGATATTCTGTTCTTGCTTCAAAAAATTTCTGATTTTAAACAGTATAAAAAAACAGACATATTAAAAAAAATCATTTTAATCGGGGCTGTTCTTGAGGTTGCCTGTTTTACCGATTCATGGACTTGACTGGTCTATGAAGTTTCGATGCCCAAGTATTAATGTACCATAGATGTTTCAAAGGAAGTAGAAAGTAGTTTATTAATACGGTGCTTAAAAATTTAAGGTAAAGGTGGAGTTAAAGAATCTTCTTTGGATGGTATTCAGAAAGCTGAGTTGTGAAAGAATGTATTTCTAAGCTAAGGAAACAGCATTTCGAGTTAGGTCTGATTTGGGTTATATAGGGACTGTACAGGTTAGAAGAGGAGAAGCTCTTTTTGCCACGTTTATACTTGAAAGTAAATCTTATAAGATTAAATTAACTATTCTTTGTTCAGCAGATCTTGGCCGCACATATATGGGGAATAAGAATGGTCTGACTTTTTTTGCGACAGTAAACATTATTGTGTTTTTGAAGCACTAAACTAAACACGTTTTTTAAAGTACTTAATGTTTGGAACAAGGCTGCCTATGAAGCTAAATTTTAGAATAAAAATTATCATGATTGGCGTGAAATATTTAATATAAAAATATTTGTTTCTTAAGTACCCATAACATTGAATTTAGGTATTGTCAAAGTAATAAAGTACTTAGTTAAAGTATTAAATGTCTTAAGCAATATTTGTTAAAGGTTTAATTTTTTTTTACCAGTTTTTAATAAAAAAAATAGTTTTTTTTTACTTTAGTTTACTAAACACTTCTTAAATTACAAAAAAAAAATAAATTGTGAGAATCAGTATAGCGGGATAGCCGAAACAATTCTATTTCAAATTAATGGTTTTTAGCCCATCAGTCAGTAATGTATAAACAATTTGAAACCGCAGTATTATGTTTGTTCGATATCCAAATATTTTTAAATATTTATGCGGTTCTTTTATATTATTAACTTAATAAAAGCAGAGACAAAACTAAATTATTATATTTAAACATGGGTGAGTCTTTAATCAAGCTTGAAGCATATTGCTAAGAAGGTGTCTTTGGCCGGATATTAAGTATTCTTGTGAATGTTGCAATAGAGGATTTTTCATTATAAAACTCATTCATGTTTGACAAACCGTAACTTATTTTGTACAATCCTCACCATTTATTGAAAATTATATATTTTTTTGGGGTAAGCTTCACAGTGTGTGACACATTTTTTTTATCATTACTTTTATTATAGACAAAAGTAACACTTTTAATGAAAAATCTAACGGTCTTATTGTTTTAAACTGACTTAGTCATTATAAAAAAGCACTTGTTGATAGACGAAATGGAATGTAAGCCTAAACAATAATAAATTATATAAAAAATACATGAGCTACAAGATGTACATGATTCGACTAAAAAAAGAATCAAGAAAAGCTAAATATATGTAATTAAAAATGTTTTATATTAGTTAAGTTTGAAGAAGCGAAACTTTGTTCTCTGTTACGGACAAACTTAAAACAAACTTTTTTTTCGTTTAATTTAAAAAATAGTCAGTTAAATCACCACATTTTTGGGAATATTTTTTAAATAAACACACACAAAAAGAATACATTTAATAATAAGCTAAAATTTTTATTAAATTAAAGCAACAACATCAATCAGCAGGTTTCACAATCCAAATACTCTAAATAATAAAGAATCAACGAAGTGGAGCCTCTCCAGATGGACTGTTAAAGGATGCATAAGAGTGGCACTACGTGTTTCTCTGTTGGGTGCTGCTAAAGGAGGAATTATATTTACAATTTTTTTAAGCACAAGCCGTAAAAACACCCATAAAAGTGTGACAGATCTCCTACCCCTCGTTAGGGTGCGTTCATGTACAACGCTGGTTTCCGGCGCCGGCCAGCGCTTACAAGTGCAAGTAGAATTCCCCACAATCTCAAGTGTGTGTGTTCACAGACAAAGCTTGTCCGGACTTGCAAGCGCTTGCTACAAGAGCCGACCGGCCGATTAGAATGTTTAAGACGTTCTTTCCAGCGCTTGTTGAGTCCTTAGACAAGAGCGGGGAGGTGAAGTCAAGTGTTGTGCGTTGTCCTATGTTATTTGTATAAGTGTAGTGTTTGTTGTCACAATGGTAAATATCCAGGAATTGATTTTCAATGTGTTCTTCTGGATATATAGGTTGCTGGTGCCAGTTACCCCAGTTCTTTATTAACGATCCTTCGACTTTCGCGAGAATATAGTTAAACGTGCTCAACTCCATTCTCATTTATGAGAAAAATCTAACTTTTTTGAATTTCAATTGTGGAAAAAGGTGATGGTATTCAAACAATCTCCTTCGTTCTAGGATAATGTCATGAACAGCTAGTCTTTTTTTTACATTTTTAACTCTACATTTTCTACCAAAAATAGCTCATAATCACTTGACGAAAACATCTCGATGACTGTCGGGCATCGGGCGGGACTGCCGCAGAAGCCGAACTTATTTCCAGCTTAATACGAGAAATACCACAAGCTTTTGCTCGCGCTTATAAGCGCTTGGAACAAGCTACAAGCCAGCAGGCGCTTGTTGCCAGCGTTGTACGTGAACGCACCCTTAGTGAGTTAAGTCCTATAGTTTACCGGCTCCATGTGTCCCTAAAGCTTCATATTAAAAAGATCCCAATTAAATGTTCCATAGTACAGTGCCCCGCAGTATAAGTTGCTTCAAGTTCGAAAGAGAAATCCGAGCTGTTTCAGCTACCGTGGCTATGGATATAATATGTTTATACCAATTAAAATTATACTCAAAAATAACGCCCTCAAGGTTAAATGACTTTTTGTTCTGCAGCACTTGGCCGCTCACGAGTAAAAGGTGAGTATTGACCTTTTTTCGCGACATCGAATGTGAATGTGGTTTTGAAGTATAAAACTAAACAAGAGTTTTGGTGCCCTATTTTAATATTAATTTAAGATCCAGAAAAAGAGATATCTCCGTGACCCTGCGCTGGTTCTCTAAATTAAGCTTAGATATTGGCTCAAAAAATTTAATGTTAAAGTAAAGGGTATTATCGTCTACAAAATTGTTCGGAAGTTGTCGTGCACGCTCGCCTAACTTTGTTCCTCGCGGCAAGTGCGCCGTTCAGATAGCTCTGTAACACAATTTTAGTAATTATTTTTTTATTTAAGAGGTACCTAAAAGATAAAATTAAAATAAATGATTACAACAAAATTAATATACTGTTTGCATTTCACGTCCCAATTAATGCAGAATAATAGGAAAAATGCACCAAATTTCAGTAGTTTAAGGAATTTTATACTTGACCACGTGAGTTTCGGTATCGGCCGAAACTAAAGCCACGGCCGAATATTCGGTTTCGGTTTCGGCCAGAAAACCAGTTTCGGTCGGACTCTAGTATAAAACACATTATATCCATAGCCACGGTAGCTAAAAAAGCTCGGATTTCTCTTTCGAGCCAGAAAGTATTTTTCCACTAGGGGCAATGTATACTGTGACTCGGCCACTTGTAGCACATTATACTACAGGGCACTGTACTATGAAACTTTTAATTGGGATTTTATAATATAAAGCTTTAGGGACACATGGAGCCGGTAAACTATAGGACTTAACTTCTTGCTGCACCCAGAATAAAGTACATTATCTATCTTATTAATCTTGTACGGGTGTACCCTAACATGGGGTAGCAAAGTACTCTCTAACTAACTCTAACTAACCACAACTAACCATTTTTATAGCTCCTTCTAAAAGGTACTACTTTTTCTAAACAATTATTGCAAACTATAAACATATTATTATCATGTGGGATAAGCATTAAGCTAAAAGAATAGTTCATTTCGGAGGCGGTGACTTGATTTTTAGGTAAATTTAATTTTTTTGTAAATATTTTTTTTGTTACTTACCGTATACTTAATTATTTGCCCAAAATAAATATGTATATACTTCATCGATATTTATGGTGTTCGTCATGCTCTTACTTTTGAAGAAGCAAAAGTGCAAGAGACCGAGTTAAAATCAACCTTTGTCAGATTTAGAGGCTATACCCTCGCTTGCGAATTGCGGCTGAGAATTAACCTGAAATTCACGCCAGATCTCTGCGCGAAGAATATGACCCTCTGTATTCTCAATATTCACGAATATGTTTATTGTTTCTCTTAGTCACGGGACAAAAAATCAAAATCGATTGGGAAATGCCGGCCAAAGCATTATTTTGAGTTTTCGAGCATATACCTGCCAGAGTCAGCCCTGCCACTCGGTAGGACGAATAAGTCTACAGGGAATTAATCAGCTTGTTGAAGCAAGAGAAAGGTTATACTAAATTTTTTCCTTTTCTCTCGCACGCTTGTTCGCACTGCGAGCTGCCTCTAGTAGGTATATGCTCGGCCAGGTTCAAAAAGTGTATCAAAAAGAAATATACCCAAAAACTCAGGCGTGAAAAACACAAGGTAGCTAAAAACTATAATTAATAAATATCTTTTACAAAAAGTAATATTTTAAAAAATATTATTGTTCTTCTAAAATGTTATCTCTGTTTTTTGATCAAGTATTGTATGGAAACGTTTTTAATAAATTTAATAAACATTTTAATATATCACAAAAGACAAATTTAAAATAATAACAAAATAGCTGACTATGCAAGCGGCAATGACATTGCTTTAAAACATTAAAATGTCACCATATTTGCATATTCAGAAACGTATTTGTGCTAGCGATGGTTACATGAATTTTCTATCGAGATAGTATTGGTTGAGTATACTTCTATGGTTAAAGAACACAAATCGATAAAAACTTTACCTGAATTAAACTAAACTGTAATTCAGATTGATGAGTAATTTAAACTTTAAAAAAATTATTTTGAATAAACATAACATAAATAAAACAAATCAAAACTAATTAAAATTATGAAACGCAGGTAAAACTAGTAAAAGGGCAATAGGTGTATTTAATAACAAAAAAAAGTTAAAAATGATTTAAAATAATGTATACACCAAAAATATGTTTTAATATAAAAAAAGAAATAACTGGCGAATGCGTATGTAAAAAAAATATTAAATAAATCTTAGGTCGCAAAATCATAACAAACAACTGTGCATTATTGTTAAAATATCATAAAAATAACAATAGAAATAGGGCGAAATTATTTACCAAGATGATTAAATAAGACGTATGCAAATTTTAGAACTCCTTAAAAAATTGCCGCCAGGCTCAATCTAATGCAAAAAATATTCCTTTTGGAACAAGTCGCCACAAATGGCAATGCTTTAATAGTAATCAGGGAATTTCTACTTAATATGGTAGATATGGCTGGCCCATCCTAACGCTTGGTTATCGACATCAGTCGTTTGATATATTGCGATACCTTTACTAGAATAAATTTGTGTGTTTTAATTTGATTTTTGCATCATGTTAAATTTAAATATTAAGCAAGGCAGCAAAATCCAAAAGAGCTTACAGATAAGCTCTTTTCTAATTAAGAAACTCGACAACATATTTGACAAGCAAGGCTGCTATACCTAGAGAAATATCCGTCTATATCGTAAGACTCCAAGTAAAATAATGTTTATTTATTAACAATAAACGAAAGTCAGATGTATAATGGCACAATATTGGCACGCAAAAAATACTATTAGTAACTTAAAGTAAATTAATTTAAAAAAAGAAAGTAAGCATTCTTTGTTTTAGAAAACTAATTAAAATGCATATACAACTATTTAACCTCTGAGGTAGCAAACTATAAAACTATTTTTTTTAATAGTTAAAGCACTATTTTGCAAAAGAGTCTTTAACTGTTAAAATAAAATACTTTTTTAGTTTTCAATAATTAAGTTCTTTTATTGTTTTATCCCACCAAGTTTAATATATAATATGTTAAAAAAATGGATAAAAATGCAATTTATTAAATATTTTGTTTAAATTTATTTATGTTTGTTGATATTCTAAAGCGCCCAATATTGTGTAATTAGAACTTAAAAGTAAAGTAATTATTATCGTTAGAATGATTTTTGTACATTAATGACATCTTTTTTTTAATTTTTATTAATTATTGATATTAAAGTTGTTTTGTCTGATTGTGCACCTTTAACAAAGAATATTTTGGGTTAAATTAGTAGATTTCGGAAATCAATAATATAGGGAATAGCAAGAGTTCGAATTTTAATATTTTTATTCTTCGAATTTTATAATACTTAGCTATTAGCACTAATTTTATTTGTTTTTAGGTTTGTTATTAATACAAAAAATATCAGAAAATTAAGAAAATTTTAAATATTTGCCCCATTTTAAATCCAATTTAACCCTGCGAAATGTTGATAAAAAAGAACTGAACGTAGAACAAAAATACTCCTTTGTACTTTAAATAACCAAGTTGAAAAGTGAAACAAACAACGTACTTTTAAAAATTACGCTTGGTCACCTTATTATAAATACCCAAATTCAAATAAGTATTTTTTTATTAATAAAAGAGCGATATTTATAAAAATACATTTTTGACGATCGTTTATTTATGAGTATTAAGGTATACAAAATCATTCATTAATAGCCCTTATTAATGCATGATTCTCTAATAATAAACGATCATCGTATAGGTAACTAAATATACACAAAACAATAGGCTTTCTATTTAACATAACCTTGCCATTCAAATATCAATATTGGCATTTATCACCTGTTAGCTAAAACTTAAATATATTTCCAAAAAAATTTAAGTAAAATTATTATTTTCCAAATTTATTAACAAAACAATCGCTTAAAAATATTGTGATTAATTTAGGCATTAATTGGCAGTTAATGATCTTTAACGTTAAAGGCGGCCCCTACTACGGTCCACCGGAGAGGAGCAGGTGTGCCTGCGCAGGTAGACCAGAGCGTGTATTAGAACAGACTTGAACAGTTTTTAACCTGCGCAGGCGACCGGAGCAAGATTTAAAATCAGTTCTCTTAAGTGATACCGTATGGGGAACCTGTGCAGGTTCTTTATACTAATGTAAGGCCTATCAATGCCAGTGCGTCATCATCTTTAGTCAATACCATAGCAAAACAAACTGAAGACTTCTCCGGCATATCGGACCGCCCCATACACGCTACGACATGCGGTTGACCTGCACAGGCATACCTTCATAGGTCGGCTTTCCGGTAGACCGTAGCGTGTGTGGCCGGCATAACGCACTCTCTAGGTTTGTCCTTTAAATGGACTGAATCATTATTCGATTGCTAATATTGTTTTCATTTACATTTAAAAGTAAAATATGTCCTGATATAGACCATTTGACTAAGAATAAAATGGTTAAAAAAATATCGTGGCGAAAAAAATCCATGCTCATAAGGTAAAAAAAGTACAATATACTAGTCTAATATGTGATACCATGTCAAATAAATGGTTAAAGTCTCATCTTAGTAACGTTTTTAAACTTAACCAAACGCTAAAAAAATTGGTTTTAAATATAGTTTAACAAAAGCATGTTTATAAAATAACAATTATAAATAAAAAATGGTAAAAATAAGCTTGTAATGTCTAATGTAACTGTCTTTTATGATATAACGTCTATAAAAATAATAACGGCATCTCTGGCAGCTCGCAACAGAGCAACACGTAGTGCAACTTTTATGCATCCTTTTACAGTTCAGTTAGAGAGGCCCGAATTCCCGCTTCTTCGTTCCTTTATCCCTATAGTTCAAGATAACTATGCCCGAGAATTTTCTTTTCCCAATCTCAAAATTTAAGTCCGTTGCAAACTCCCTCTTAACTGAGAACCCGTACTTGTACTTCGGATAGCCTTGTGGATGTCCAATAAAAATATCGGCATGCTCCTTTAGATTGCTTCAAGTTTATAAATTCTGGTCAGATAAACTGAAAGTTTATGTGGGACATACCCATACTATGTCCCAATACCTCAATCACTCACCCACCTGATGTACTTAAGTATTAATGCACATTTATGTAAATTTTGTCAATACTCTGGCCAATACTCCGATTGTAAAATATATAATTTTGTAATTCTTTGCTAGTCGATTGATAATTTTATTAGATTGAAAAAAAATAATAAGGAAAAAAAACTTTTTTTTACTTAAATGTTTTAAATTTTATTTTAAAAAAGGATCTCGACCAAAAAGTGTAGAGACTGTCAATATTTTTTTTTAAAGGGGTACCTTTTCAAATTCGGTATTTAGCAAGAAAAATGTTGTGCATGTTCGTTTTTTACAATATACAAACCATAGTCATATTTTTAAGTCATTCTTACGACTAAAGCTAGTAAATTTAGGGTATTTACAGACACCTAAGTTATAAAAAATAAATTTAAAAAATGTACTAATTGAGCGTAAAAAAAGTGACAAGTATTACATGATTGTATTTGAAACATTATATGTATTAAAAAAGCAAGAACCAAAAATCTTCTTAAAAAATCCAAATAACAATTTATTTTCGTCTAAACCAAAAGCTGGATACAAAAAAACCCCTTGTAAAAAAAATTTAGTTTTAGATTCTATATATAAATACCCTTCTGAGAAACAGCTGGAGTTAGTCAAAGGTATTTTTCAATCTGCATATTAAAAAAAAAACACAAAGTATAGTTGTGCAGGCATTGACATTTTAAAAGTGGGTAAGTCTTTGTTTAATAAACATTCAAATCCCTAAGCTTGCGAATAAAATGGTACCAGTAGATGTAGTAACATCAAAAATATCGTCAATATTTTATTGCGGCTGTTAAGGTTTGGTTATACCTAATTTCGTGAAAATTTGAAAAAAATACAACGGGTATGTTGTCGCCATTACTTTGAAAATTTGTCCTGGGGTTTTATTTAATCATGTTGATCATTAATAGGTTGTTTTAATGTTTTATTAATAATAATCATTTTTGTGCCATTTAACTTTGTTTAACAAAATTATATAATTTTAATCTGATCCTCAATACTTTAATCCATAATATTTTTATTTGTTATTTACACTCTTATTGTTACATTGGCTTATAATATTGTTTGCCATTATCCACCCATCCATTAAAATCCCTGGTCGAGGAAACGGAAGACCACGAGATAAATGAGAAATTTCTCTCGTCTTGTTTTGAGCTCTTAAAAGAGTGAAAAATCAGTCTGCCTACTCGACGAGACAAGACGTGAGTAGAAGAGAGAAGAGAATGTCTCGTCTCGGTGGCATTATTAGTAATAAATTGAGTAGGATGGTTTGGATTGGTGTTGAAGCAAGTCTCGGTATTAAAAAATTCCGATGTAACATTAGGAAGGCTCAAAAAATAAAAATAAAAATAAATCCCGTACAAACACTTAATATTGATCGCTATTATTAATATTTTTTACGTGTGTCAATTTTTTGACAGCCGTGACCTTTTGTGAAGTACTATATGTTTAACGTATACGATTTGAAAAACACATTTGTATATTAAACTAACATCATAACTTTTAAATTTTCAACCAACGATACACCCATTAAAACTAGTGTATTAGAAAACAAATCTGTGACCAAATTTCTCGGTATATACATTGACAAAAACCGGGATACTGGTACTGTTTATGGCGCTGCTGCAAGGCAGTTTGCCAGCTCACCCCGTTCCAGACACACGTTATTGTCAACGTGAGCTTTCCCGGGCTTTATAGGTGGAACTTCTTTATCATCGGGCTCTGTAACCCCCAGAAATTCCGAACTTTTCCAAAACTTCAATTCTTAGCAAAAAAAAATTATCGATGCAGGGCATAAACAATGGCTGTCCGACCAAGGACTGCTTCTGGTATCACGCATAACTGTTTTATGTCAGTACTGCTCCTTCCTGCTGAGCGCGCAAACATTTTTCGCCATTAGGAAAATCCCTCGTGCGTGGGGCACTCAGAAAGGAACAGTATAGGAATCTTTGTTCACAGCGCTTAGCCCCAGAAGAAGGACTCCATCGTTTGGCTTGAGTTTCTCCTTGATCCCCGATGGTAAAAGCTGTTGATCCCAGCACCTTCAGCCGCCTTAGTTTTTTATCGTGAGCACTTCACTGATCGGAGGTCAAACACGAACTGTGACAAAAACCTAAAATTCAATAAACATGTTTCTAAATTTATTAGAAAACTTGCTTCTGGCTGCTACGCGGTCAGGGTGGTTTACAATAAAGCTGGGATAGTCACTGGCAAAGTCTGTCTATTTTTATTGGTAGAATCTCACCTAAGATATGGAATTGCTTTTTGGGTTTCTTTAGTAGGCTGCTATTTTATCATATCAGTGTTTGTACTTCAGAAGAGAGCTTTACAATTTCATGTGCGGAATCATACCGAGAGAACACTGTCGGCCGTTTTTCTAGAAAAAAATTTTAAAAAAAACAATTATAAGAAATATGAAAAAAAGCGTTTATAATACACGCAATTTAAATAAAATAAGACTTCCAATACCTGCAAGCTCCCTTACAAAAAAGTCTATTATATATAAATCTTTAAAAATGTATAACCATCTACCGGTTTCTTTGAGAAATATTAAAGATATAAAACGCTTTAAAAAATTAGTTAAAAAGATGTTGAAAGTGAAGGCATATTATAATTTGGATGAATTTTATGCGGACACTTTGTCGGGTGCATAAAGATTGTTGCGATTATGTTTATGATTTAGTTTACAAGAATCGTTGGTTACAGTAATTGTTCATTTATGTTGGAATCTCTGTAATAGTCAATGTCAAATATATTTTACTTTTTTATTACTGTAAATTCTTAATTAATTGTATAATTTTAAACATTTTTAAAAATTATCTTTCTTAATAATTATTTATTTATACATATATATATTTATTAATTTATATACTATATAGATATTTTTTAGTTCCTAAAACGCTTGGTCTATGAAAATGTATATTTTTTAAAGACAATAAAGCATATTTTGGTTGATTGATTGATTGAAATTTTTGACAGGTTTAATATTTTTTACACTAATCATCATAGTTTTGGCTCTGATGATAAAATGAAACCTAATCAACGGGAAAGTATCACAGGTATGTCATTACTATTTATTATGTTTTCGGATGCTTTGTTTTATAAAATCAATTTTCTTCTTACAGTTGTTTTTAATACTTATTGATTTAAGATCAATCACTCCAAGATTGTAACAAAAGTCTATTTATAATATTTATTGGTGCTATCTTTTGCGTGCAGATTACTGCAATAAATATACACTTTATTATAAAAAAATTAACAAAGAAATCATTAATTTGCCGCCAGTTACCGTGCAGTTTGATCTGACACTTGACAAACTCAAGTAATTTATGGTCGAATAAACCTTCCAGGAACCATTGCAAGGTTTCAATTCTTTTGCAATTTTTGTATGCGGCATTTCTTAGTATGCAGGATATTAAAACTTATTAAATGATGGAATCGTATCAAATTGCCTTAATAAAATTTAATATAACGGCCATAAAGCCCAATGACGTTGCTATAACCATGCTGCGTCAAAGTGAACATTTTTACAAGAAGTTCATAAACGCGTGCAGATATTACCGCTCTTAATGTTTTGTAAAGCTTAATGGAAATCATAAAAAGAATTTTATATTTTGCTGTAGAAAAAAGTATGGGTCTGGTGCCGCTTAGGTAGCAACGAATGCATACTTAAATTTGCTTTTAATTGAGAGCTTACCTTTTAAAAATAGGATTTACAAAAAAAAATCTTTGGATGGTTAATATTTTCCTAGTAAAAAACTGATTTTAAAATTTTTATTTTGCGCATTAAAATGCATACAAATACATTCTTTCTATAATGACATTTGTCACTTTTAAATTCAAAATAAGTATCAACAGAGTAGCCGGATTTAATAAATTTGGGTCAGCCAGCTTTCACGTCTGAAATATAATTGGAAAAATAAATAGCCGCCTTAACTAACCAGAACTAACCATGACCGACCAGAACTGAGGGCTTATGAATTCGACTAGAAGGTCGGTCATGGTTAGTTCTGGTTAGCAAAGCGGATTTTTATTTTCCCCAATTATATTTTAGACGTGAAAATGAAGAGACGTAATAGAAAAGACGGTAATTGTCTCGAAAGTTGCCTGCACTTAGATTTTGACCAAATTTGGTATACGGGGGTTTTTTGGGGTGCTGATCACAAATCCAAAAACAACTTTTTTTGACAACGTTTTGTTTTCGAAATACTTATTATCAAAGTAAAAAATCAAACTAACCTTATTTTCACTATATTCCTCCTTCTTTTTGCACACAATTTATCATTTTTCCACTAAATTGGCCTACACTAATTTATAAACACCTTATAAAAATTTGTTTTTTTCATTTATTTTCACCTTTTTTTTCATTAAATTGTGAAGTTTTAATATCAAAGGTCGCAGCCATATTTGCTGTTAAAATTCCTAGTGTATATATGGTTGCGGCGTAAGCGGCGTTTGAAAGTGGAGGTTTGCAATTAAATGGAAAAAAGGTGTAAAATAAATATTAAAACAAGCTTTTAAATCGGATTTGTAAAATATTGTAAGCCAATTTAGTGTATAAATTTAAAGTTTCGTTCAAAAAGAAGGTATAGTGAAAGTAGGGTTAGTTTAATTTTCATCTTTGATGATGAATATTAAAAAAAACGTTGTCGAAAAAATTGTTAAAGATTCGCATTAGCGCCCAAAAACCCCGATACCAAATTTGGTCAAAATCAGAATGGAGGAACTTTCGAGACAATTACGAAAAAACCTCCAATTTGGCAACACTGCACGCTTTCATATGAATATTTAAATTTAATTTCAAAATTGTTTTCATGACGTTTCTTGCCATCAAGGGAAGTTTTCGCATTATATGGAGAAAATTAATAGTAAATTTTTAAAAACTTTTAAAATTATTTATCCAAAAATGTTTTTATAAAATCTATTTTAAGAAGGAAAACCTTTAGTAAAAATTTTAAAAAAAATTAAGGGAAATTAAAAGGCACCGGGCCCCAAAAAGTATTTATTTATTTGTAACGATTTACCTTAATTTGTTGAACGGAAAGTGTAGAAATTAAAAAGGGAAAAAAGGGGTTTAATTAATAAGGGGGTTTTTTTTGTAAGCTAAAATTTTTGGTAATTTTTTTGCTTAGTTTAAATTTTGATAGGGTATTTCTATTTAACTTAGATTTAATTGCCAAAGTTCATACAATGAAAAGTTTAATATGCTAAACCTGTGTTTTTTAATGGTAATTGTTTCGAAAGTAGCCTTAACTCCGATTTTTACAAAATTTAGTATGGGGGTTTTTTGGGCGCTGATCACGAATCTAAATTTTTTTTCGGAAACGTTTTGTTTTCAAGATATTCATCATCAAAGTTGAAAACCAAATTAATTTACTTTACCATTTCTCCTTCTTTTTGCACATAATTCTTGATTTTTACACTAAATTGGTACACAATATTTTATAAACACCTTTTAAAAAATTGTCTTTATATTTTTTTTTATACCTTTTTTTCCATTTTTTTTTGCAACATTCACTTTAAAACGCCGCAACCCCAGCACTAGGGAATTATTCAGCGAAATGACCGACTGTTTTTAAAAAATGGGCTTCACAATTTAATGAAAAAACAGTGTAAAAAAAAAGCATAAAATATTATTTTTAAAAATGTTTATATAATATTATGTGCCAATTTTAGTGAAAAATCAATTTAAATTTTGTGAAAAAAAAGGGGGCATAATGAAAAAGGGGTTTTTTTCAACTTTAATGATGAATATCTCGAAAAAGAAAGGTTGAAAAAAAAAAAGAGGGGTGATTAGCGCCCCAAAAACCCCCCCTAAAAAATTTTGGGCAAATTGGAAATTAAAGGTTTTTTTTTTAGACAATTAAATTTTTTTTAAATTTTCCCGTGTTTATTAAAAGTTAAAACATAAAGCATTTTTTTATAAAATTTTATTTTTAAAGAAATTGCCACATATTGCCAATAACAACTTTTTGGGTTATACAAAAACGCGAAAAAAAATACGTTTGTTTTTCTTGGGAAAAAAAAAACCTATTTATTAAAACAATCTCCTAGTATAAAAATTAATAAGATCTAAAAAAACTATTACCTAGTTTGGTAAATATTAAAAAGGGATAAAAATAAAATTTTTTCAATAAAGTTATAAAAATCATCCTAAAATTTATTCCCAAAATCCACCGTTATTTTTTTTAAAATTCGTACGTCAGTTATAAATATTTGTCAGGTACAGATGACTAGTTTAATATTAGTAATTTCAAAGTCCTGATATACTGTTCAACCAATTCTAAAATAGAGCCTCTCCGGGGAGGAAAAAAAGGTTTTCCTTTTTTTTAATTTAAAATTTTTTAAAAACCTTTTAAAAAAAAAGTTTATTGCCTTATCTTTTTAGATAAATTTCTTACAAGTTGCAGCTATAAACAAAGGGGAATAAAATATATTTATTATAAAAAAGCTAATACCAATGAACACATTGCATTGTTATAAAGTCAAAATGCTTTTGAGGTTTAAAAAATAAGAGGGGTTTTTGGCAGTTTTCTTGCAAATTAATTTTTTTTATGGGGCCAAAAACCAAAAAAATATATTTAAAATGATATCCTCCTTACATTGAGCTACGTCTCCCCACTTTTTTAATTTTCCCCCATCGACAGAAGCCTGCCATGTCACTTTTTCCTGTTTGGGGGTTTAAACCGTTTGATTGTGAATTCCGTACCACATCCCTGATCCCTTTTTCCGACTTCAAAAATGGAACCCCCCACCCCCCTTGCCTTCCTCCATAACAGAGTCTGCCAAACTTATCCTGCTTGTGATTTGTGATAATAAATTCCATCCCCCGGCAAGCTTAACTATTACTACCCAATAACCTTCCACCTCAACAACCGAACCCCGCACCCCACGCTGAATTTTCCACATAATGGGCACACAATACGAAACATGCATGGAAATTCACCATCACTTGGTTTCCCAAATATTGAGCAGGGAAGTCACATGCGTACATGGGATGTTAAAGGGAAAGGGATTAAAAGTGCATTTACGCTACACCTTAAAAGGGCGGGCGAAGGACCGGGGACGGTTGGCGGAGACTAACAAACTCCCATTACCACAATTTTCGTATAGTGCATTAAAAATATATTTTATATAGGGTTTTTCCCAAAATTTCCCTGTATCGATGGATGTTGTTTCCGATTCAAGCCTAAGGAGATAACGTTTTTTTAACTAACCTTTAAAGAAAAAATTTTAACCATTTTAAAAAGGGAAGGAGATAATCTATGCCCCTGTTTAACGGATTTTTTTAAATATGAGTCTTAAGAAAAATAGTATCTAAATATAACCGATTTTAAATTTTATTTATAAGGAAATATTAAAAACTAAATCCCAAAATTTTAAAAAAAAATTACAGCAGAAGCCTGATTTAATGTTGGCCTTCATTATTAAAAGTATTACATTATCCCCGAACCCCAAATGGGATCAATTTTTTGGGGGGAAAGGACTCTTAATTATTGGGGTCGAAGGGTTTTTTAGGTAGTGATCGTAAAGCTGGCGGGGGTGTTTTAAAAAATAAGCAGAAAAAAAAATCATATGGCAGGCTTTGGTATGGGATGGAGTTGAGAATAGGGGGTGATTAATTATTTATTCAAATGGTATTGGGTAGGCTGTCTGTGTTACGAAATTTAAGACCCAAAAGGTTTTTCAACCCGTAGACAGGGAAAAGTCACATGTAGGCTTTGATCGGGGTGAAAAAAGTGAGGGTGAAGGGAGGGTAGTTGAATGTTTGGGGAATGTCAGGCTTATGTCTAGTAACTGTGTAGGTTTGCCTGAGTTAAAACTTCTTTAAAGCAATTGCCAATAATCAGCCAAATGCATTTCTTCACTTTTTTTGGGTAATTTGGGGGGGGAAAAGGGGATGGGTTTTCCCTAAAATTTGCGGGGTTTTGCCATTTTAATCCCAAAACCATTTTTTATAGATCTGTTTATTTACAGAATTAAAAGTGAATGTAAAAGTAATTTCTACAGAAATCTGGAACCCCTACGCTAAAATTTAATGTATGTAAATTTATATCTTAAACTAAAGAATAACACATTTTTAAAAAACGTCCTGATTTGGGGGGGGAAAATTCCCCACCCCAGAATCAATAAGAAGAAAATTCATAAATCAGAGAAAGAAAAATCAAAGAATATAGGAGAAGCCCCCCGCCGACCAAACAGGCGCGTGGACAGAGAGAAAGACTATACCGCCATTCCTCTTTCTCTCTCGGGCCACTTGTTCGCACGGTGGGGGCAGGCGCCCCCAAAAGGCGCTTGAAGATAATATCAATATAAAAAAAAATACATTTTATATGGAGGTTACTACACACAAATTATTTAGAGATTCCGAAAACTAAATAAGAAGAAAATTTTT
>JAHBCN010017759.1:0-18159 GCA_019359885.1 Listronotus oregonensis
GGGTTTTTGAAAAAAATTTAAAAAAAGTTGTTTTTTTAAGTTTTTTATACACATTAAAAAAAAAAAGCGTTAACTAAGGAATCACCCTATTTAGTATCAACAGAAACTTAAATTATGGTTAAGTAATTCATACAATTTAATACTGATTGTCCATATATTCTTCTTGTTTAAAAAGCAAATAAGGGTTGTTATTTAATCAGTCACCAAATTATTCATTTGAGTCATCCTATAAACGGGTTTGTTACCAAATCAAAGATCTGTTACCAACTTGTTAAAGCCAAATTAATTGAAAACAATTATCTTTTAATGTATTTGCAATTACCCAAAAATGCCGGTAATGACCAAACAATAAAATTACATTACCAGAACTAAACCGAACTAACCGAATTAGGTGATGCTTTATTTTGGTAACAAGAAATATAATTTATCTTGTGACAGATCTACCATTTTAGAACACAGTTATTATTTTGAGCATGAAAGCAATTTTATGGCCAAATTAACGGTGATTTTTTATTTATTTAGAATGCAAACTGTTATAAATTTGGGTACATAAATTTAATAACAAAAATGTTCGTTTTGCAAAACAAATTTTGGGATTTGATACAATAATAAGGGAAGCAAAAAAGCAAAAAACCAAATCGCATTCGCAGTGACTTTTTATAAACATTAAATAGGCGTTTATGTGATTAAATATTTGTTACATCCCCGTAAAGTAAGGACTTGGTTTTAATTTAAGAAAATTAAGTTTTTATTGGCTAACAGCAGCCTAGACATGGATAAGTACAATCAGCAAATTTTCCCTTTTTAAAAGTATATAACATGTCCATGTTTATACAATTTTTTAACAATTTGATTATAATTTTTCATATTATATAAAAAAAATTTTAATATATATATATATATATATATATATATATATATATATATATATATATATATATATATATATATATATATATATATATATAAAAAAAAAAAGTATGTCTCAGTAATTGGGGAACCATATGGAAAACTTTTTTATTATTAATTTTACGAAAAAAGTTATTCTTTATAAAAAATTCTGCATAGTTTAAAACCTGAAATGTAACTATTAGATTATACGTTTTTAAAGGCGTATACGAGTTTTGTCACTTTATTACTTTTTTTCCCCAAAATTTAAAAAAAATTTTTAAAAGGGGATTTTGGGAATAGATAACTAATTAAATTTATTTATATTATAAATATTTAAAAAAAAATATTTTTTAATAAATTTAATTATATTTAAAATTTTTTATTCTATAACTTTTTTATAAAATTTTAAAATTTTAAACTTAAAAAAAAAATATTATTTAAAAATTATTTTTTTTAAAAATTATATTAAAAAATAATATTATATTTATTTTTATTTAATATAAAAAATAATTTTTTCGTAAAATTTATTATTTTTTTAAAATTTTATATAAATTATAAAATTAAATTTATAAATTTTTATTTTAAAATATTTAAAATAAATTATAAAAAATTAATATAAAATATATATTTTAATTAAAAAAAATAATTTTAAATTAAAATTAAAAAATTTAAAATTTTTTAAAAATTTAAAAATTTTTAAAAAAAAAAAAAAAAAAAAAAAAATATATATATATATATATATTCCCGATTTTCAAATTTTTCTATCGTATTTGTTTTTCTAAATGTCATACCCCAAAACTTTAAAAAAAATCCTAAAACTTTCGTATAAACCACTTTTTTGTATTTCTTTAAAAGATATCCTTAAAAGCATGCCAAATTATAAGGAAAAACCCTGTACATATAGAAATGGACTGGCCACTGCATTAATTGTTACGATTACAATAAGACAAAAACTAATTATAAATGCTACTGAAAACTAAACATTTTAACAAAGTCCATTTTTTAAAAATTTACTTTAGGCATAAAAAAAACCTTTTCTTTCATGTCATACCGACAATGTTTAAAAAATTAATAAAGCTCTTTGTGCTCTTGCACCGAAAAGCAAATTGCATTTTTCCGCTGGGCCTCTAGCAAAATATAAGAATCCGCGTGTAACAAAGCTCTTTTGTGCCATTTCAACTTTTAAATAAGCCAGAAACGTCAGAACGTTTTTAATGAGGAATAAACGTGTCATACGACTGATACTTAAAGTTAATAATACTGCATCTACAATTTTTCTTTTTACATAAAAATGGTTTTAAAAGAAAAAAACATATAAGCATTACAGTTACATAAACATAAAAAAAAACCATTTTGTTTTGAAAATAATAATATTTTACCCCCACTTTATTTAAATATACATAACGTGTTGTTGTTTTATTATAACGTCATAATTTACTAGTCGGTTTTCCCTTCATAAAACGGTCTAAAATTTAAACATTATAAACACTTTTTATTTTAAATTATATTATATTCCGCATTTAAAAAAACAAATAATTTTAACTCCAAACTTTTTTTTGTGCAATTAGTTTGTCAGAATAAAAATTTTATAGAAAATAAATTATTTTTTTGTACAATAGGTTTAATTTTTTTAATATTTTTTATCATCAAAATTAAACATGTAAGGAGTGAGAAGCTGTGTAGTGTACTCGCGATAATCCATGAACTTAAATTTGACCACCGCAACAAAGCAATTTTAGTAATTTACTGACATTTAAAATGTCATTTTGCCTACTGAATTTTTGTGTTATTTTTTTTCTCAAGGTTATTTTTTCGCCTTAATTTTTAACCCTTAGTTAGATTATGTTTCGCTTAAGCCCGTGTAACCTATTTGAGTTGCTAGATTGCCTAAACATTACTGTGAATAAATTGCAACTTCTTAAGCAAGAAAGAAAAAATTTGGACTACTGAAATTATTAAATTCGTTAAAAACAAATATGCATACAATTGCCACCATCGAAAAGTTTGATATTATTTACAAATATATAAGGGCTGAACTCCAACGTAAGCTCCGTTCTCCATTATCTTCAATATTTTAAACTTCTCATACACTTTTTTACCAAAACCCAAATAAGTTCCAAAACATCAACCAACTACCTTCTTTTCCCAGGTTTCGAACTTATTTCATCTTTTCGACTCCAAGTCGGCGAATGTGCTTACGTTCGAAAAGACCTGGCTTGTGCTAGAGTTTTTTTTTACCTCGAATCAGGTAGGCCTAATATTATTTGGCTTAAACTTACCAGTAGATCTTCTATCAAACATATTCTGCTGTTTATACCGGGTCCATCTGACAATTTCCATACAGTTCCTTGACCTTCTTACAATAAAAATTGACACTGTTATTTCTCAGTTTCCGCTGGTCGAAGTAATCGTCCTTGAGGATTTTAATGTTCACAAGTGGGAGCTTTTACAAAAACTGACACACAAGGCAAAGCAGCCGAAACCTTCGCAATCAGTAACTTGCTCACCAACCTAACTATGGAACCTACCTACTTCCTAGGATTTCCACCCATAATTCTAACCCCTAGATCTTTTTCTTACTTTCAACACCCAACTTTACCAAGCTGCTTTCCTTGTTCACTCAGATAATGACTTGGTCACCGTATCATACTCTACACATTCTGATGTAACTGAATGCATGCACCCACGAACTATCTGGCACTTCAACTCGGCCGACTGGGATGGTCTGAGAGATTTCTTCGCCACCTACCCTTGGCATTCTATATGCTTTTTCACTTACAATCCTACCGAAATTTTTAAACAACTTACCAAAAAAATTTTGACTGGGCATTGGGACCTATATTTCTCATACCAAAAAGAACCCTAAACCTTCAAATTTCAAACCGTGCTTTTCTAATCCAAGCTCACAAAAAGCTTTTTTAAAACCCCAGTCCCAAAAATCGACAGCCTAGCATCTGGGAAAGAAATCAATTTAATCGAACTATCTCAGAAGCCAAAGACCGTTTTAACAATCGGATAAAAGATAAAGTCTTCTCTTGCTTAAATGGCTGTAAATCCTTCTGGTTCTTTGCCAAAAATATTAATTAAAACTTTTGCAGAAATTTTTATCCATCCCCAATCGTTAAAGATAAAATTGTTTTTGCCTCTAAAGGAAAAAATTAAACTATTTGCCAAACAATTTGCTGTCAATTCTACCCTTGATCCTCCTATTAATCTTCCTCATGTTCTTCATAAAATGTCCAATATCATTTTTAAAGACAAACAGATTAAGCGTATTCTTTCTTCTCTTAATATCAAAAAACGTCTAGGCTGGATGGCATATCAGCAATAGTCTTATGCTACGTTTACACGCTTGGCAAGTCGCGACAAGGTTTCACAAAACGCAAGCTTGTGAACGGGGTGTTTGGGTTGGCTTGCGTGAGCTTGCAAGAGCTTGCCGCCGATCCCGGCAGGTGTCGGTTTTTAAACACAAATCAAAGAAATTTACGGCAAGCGCTTGGAACACACTAACGCACTTGCAAGCGTGTACACATCATCCAAGCGTTAGTAAAGGCTTGGAGCTTGTCGGCGCTTGCCAGGCCATGGCAAGCGTGTAAATGTGACATTAAAATAAATATGCTCCCGATCTTGCACACGTCTTAACTCGCCTCTTTCAAATGTCTCACGACACGGACATTTTTCCGGAGAGCTGGAACGCTGCATGTGTGAAACCTGTCCCCAAAACAGGATGCAAAACTTTTCCTTTCAACTATAGACTAGTTAGATATTTTTTCAGTTCTTTTTAAAAAATAATTCATTCCCAAATCTTAAAGTATTTGAAAAAACACAAAATTTTACATGACAGACAGTATAAGATAGATAAAAAGATGTTATACTTTACCTAAGTGTAGTAAATATTATACTTTTGTAAATATTTTTAAATGTTAGCTCAATGTAGTTCAAATTGTACCGTTAATTTTCATATCACATTCTTAATGTAAATCCCTTAGAAAACCAGCAATTCTATGCTTCTAAAGTGTTGCACAGATTTTAATTAATTGAGCGTCAGACCATTTCCTGCTCACACACGGCGCTATCATTAATTACCCAGACCACCCCTAGGTCGCGTGTTAGCGATGTTCTTTTAAAGCCGACAAAGGCGTGTCCTGCACAGTTTAAAACTAAACACTTGCTACTGCTGTAAATAGCTTTACGCGCTGCTTGATATTGCGTTTCTAATGTATGTTAAGATAAATACCCCTTGGTGGTAAAAGTGTGTAGATATAAAATATTATTAGGGTCTCTTGATATACAGGGTGGTTCGTTAGAAACCCAAATTATTTAAAAGGGTACCTGATTAAGGGTTTTATGAAAAAAAAATATTAACATTTGTCAATTTTTTTTTATTCCACAATACAGGCTATTGAATATTATTATTGTTTTTGATTTGTTGTAATTATCGGGTAACAAAAATGTGTTTATTTCCTCAAATTAAATTTTTTTGCAGTGTTTATAAGAAAGCAGGTTTAAGTGTAAATAAAAATTTAATCGCTTCACCAAAAGCCAAATTGCCAAATTTACCCGTGACCCTCCTTTTAAATATCCGATATTATTTGTAAAGCCAAACAGACCAGGCGTATTTTTTTTTCCTTAATACTAAAAAATCGTCTGGGCTGGATGGCATACCAGCAATTGTTTAAAAAAAATGTGCTACCGAGCTTGCATCCATCCTAACTCGCCTCTTTCGAATGTTTTACACCACGGCCATTATCCTGGAGAGCTGAAAAGCTGCACGTGTGCAACCTGTCCCCAAAAAATGATGCAAAACTCTCCCTTCTAACTATAAATCTATATCTCTTTTTTCTGTTGTCTGCAAAGTAATAAAAAAATTAATTAATTCCCAATTCTTGAAGTATCTGGAAAAACACAAGATCATACATGATAGACAGTAAGAATTCCGTCATAGAAGATCCACAGCTGATCTTCTTTTCTTTATCTCATACAACTGGAACAAGTCCCTTGAGTTTCTTGGTGAATCCCAGATTGTTGCTCTTGACATATCCAAAGCTTTCGATCAGGTCCGGCATGACGGGCTTCTTAACAAACTTTCTTCTCACGGTCTTTCATCTAAGCTTTGCTCTTGGTTTTCCAGTTTCCTATCTAATAGACGTATATCAGTTACTGTAGATGGTCATTCTTCCAGCTTCTACCAGGTTAATTTTGAGGTGCCCCGGGGCTCAGTACTGGCACCCACTCTGTTTTTTCTGCACATTAACGATCTTTTAAAATCAATCTATTCATAGTTTTGCTGATGATAGTACTCTCCACTCTAATATTCAATTTCTCAAGCCAGTTAACAAGCCTTATTTGGAAACCAAGCGTAGATCAATGCGGATGTCTCTCTCACAAGACTTCAAACCTATTTTGGATTGGGGCGCCAAACATCTTGTTCAGTGTAATGCCTCGAAAACACAGTCATGTTCGCTGTCGCGAAAAAAGTCTGCCCATGCTCATCCGTTACAAATGAGCGGCTAAGTTCTGCAGAACAAAGAGTCGTTTAATTTTGTCGGCGTTACTTTTGAGAATAACCTCAAGTGGACAAACATATTACATCCATAGTTTCGGCAGCTTCAAGAAAGCATGGATTTTTCTTTCAAGCCAGAAAGTATTTTTCTTCTTCCAATCTGTATACTCTGGATGTATCCCAAATCAGACCATCTTTAGAATATTGTTGTCTGGGGAATGGCGTCTCCTACAACACTTCTTTTTGGACTGGACTCCATTTAAAGAAGAGCCGTCTTATTAATGATTCCCACCGTCGAGCTGTAGAGGATCTGTCACTCTTCTATAGGTATTTTCACGGCTTTTGCTCAAAGGAGTTAGCCAGTATAATTCCCCCTCTGGCAGCTGCCAACAGAGCAACACGTAGTGCAACTTTTATGCATCCTTTTACCGTTCAACTAGAGAAGCCACGAGCTTCCCGCTTTCTTCTCCTTTATCTCCAAGTCAAGAGGGTCAAGACTTTGAAACCTGCTACCCGCAGAAGTTTTTTCCTCTCCTCCCAGTCTCCAAATAATTAAGTCCCGTGTGAACAAACTTCCTCTCACCACTCTTAAGACACCCACGGCACGTTAGTACTTAGGCATCAGCCTTCGTGGACTGCAGAAAGACAAAAAAAATGTATTAAAGATGATGCGATAGAGTATATTAAGAAAAGCTCATAGTACTAAACCGTCAGCCCACCGTAAAAAAAAATAAACCAATCGTACCCAGTATGCTTTTTGAGTAATCAATATTGACTTTGCGCCTATCATTTATTGATAGATTTTACTGTGTTTAATTTAATTAAATAGAATATTTCACTCATGTATAAATTTTTCCAAAAGACACGTTAAAAATAAAAAAAATTCAGCGAAAATTTCACGTTGCCTAGACAACGTGGAATTTCCACTTACTTACAAACACAGAACCTGTTTGTTTGTATAGTCAATTAGAAACGTCAAAATCAGTTAAAATGAGTCGATTTGGTCATGTACTCGATGGAGAAATAGATAAAGTAATTAAAAAAACGATTTCAGTTATAGTTTAGAAAATTGTATGACAAAAAAATCATTTTAATAGTACAATACTCCCATATTTCTCCATTGTAGAAATATTCTCCCTAAATACCGTTTGTGCATAAAAATTAACCAGATAATTTTAAGCACTCGTGGTATTACCCCCGAAAATATACTAATAAAGTGCAAAATTAACCACCTTGGAACAATTATACTCAGTGTGCCACCTACATTGATATATACACGATAAGTAAACTTTCGAAAAGTTTAACTTAGCATATTAAGTAAGATTGTTCCAAAAGAACATTTTTTTAACAAAAGCCCAAGTTGATGACAGACAGACATACCCACACTCATGCCGATAATTTTTCGCCAATTTTTTTAATTAAATTTCGTTTGGTTTAGATGGAATTTTAAGTATAAATTGTTTCAAGATGGCTTTTTTGCACTTTCTAGGTCTATTTTCTAGTTCTAACCAGAACCATTGCAGTCATCCTGTAATATCTATTAATAAATGAGCAGAGTATAGTCAATATTCACTATGTAAAAGGGCATACTGAGTACGATTGGTCCATTTTTTACGGTGGGCTGACGCTCTATTATTATTACTAAAAGACAAGACAAAGTAGAAGCTGGCATCATGTATAATAGTCGCCCTTTTTAGAACCCTATTTAGATGTAAAACAATTTATATGTACATTTTACAATAAATTCATTTTACATACAATAGTTAAATACCTTTTTTCTCGTAATCTTAGCTGCAACAAAAAAATACCAAGAGACATTCTATGTCAGGTACTAAGTAAGGATAACAAATTATAATTTTTAAAAAAATTTGTTTTTCCCCGGGAAACCCCAAATAAAACAAAAAAGTTTTCTTCCTAAACATGCTTTACTGTAAAAAAGAAGTTTCCACCAATAATTATAAAACGCCCCGGGTGATGCAGATTTTCAAAAATTTCTTTACACCCCCGAAATTTTTGGGGCCCCCCTAAAAGTTATTAAAAAATATGACATTCGGTTTTGTTACAAATCTGTATTCATAAGACGTAATTTTTACATTAAAATCTACCACAGTAGAAAGGGGAGTAATACATGTTTGGGGAAAACAAGAAAAAAACCGGTTTTCCCCAGTAACGATGTTTTTAAAAATTCAAAGAAGGCGAAATGACAAAAAGCCGTAAATCATTTAAATCGTTTTACGCATGTTTTATAAGACAAATTTTCTTTTAAAAGGTAATCTGACTAACTTTTTGTTATTGTATACATGATTTTCAGTTTAAAAAATTTCAATTCCCCCGGATACCCACCCTGTTACGTATAGAAAAGGGTTTTTTTAAAAAACAGCAGGAGGTAAACAAAAAAAACAGAAATATCTAATAGACCATAAATAATTTTTCTTTAAATTTTTTAAAAGAAAATAAATTAAGATAACTTAATTATGATACGGGAGTTTTGATTTTAAAATTTTGATGAGAAAAGATATTAACAAATTTAATTAAAATACTTTTTGCAAAATTATGGTAAAAAACCGAAAATTATATGTTTTATAGAAATAAAAAATTAAAAAAAAAGGAAATTAAGGATTTCAAATAAAAAATTTTCTCTGATAAAAGAAGGGGAAAATCATGGGTTTATTCACTAAATTGGTAAAAAAACCAAATCCGGGCCCCAAAGTAACAAACAATTTGAAAACGGTGTTATTTTTGGTTTAAAAAAAGATCAGTTTTCTTTTTTTTTAGAAGAAAGAAAATAAATTTCTTTTTTTAGGTTTTAATACTGACACAAAGTTAACCATTTAGTTTATGCCTTGGGGTATGGGAAAATAAAAAGGGGGAATTTCAGTTATGTTTTCCACGAATATTTGTTTCTAAGTTTGGGATAAAATTAATTTTTTATAATAACTTTAAAAGCTAAAACGAAAATTTTATCCAAAAGATTTAAGAGGCCCCCAGTAAGAGTAAAAAAAATCTTTAAAATTTACTATGAGGGGGCCCGGGTATAATTTTGGGTAAAAAAATTTTAAATGGTAGAAAAAAAGCACTGGAAGCTTCAAATATATATATATATATATATATATATATATATATATATATATATATATATATATTATATATATATATATATATATATATATATATATATATATATATATATATATATATATATATATAATATATATATATATATATATATATATATATATATATATATATATATATATATATATATATATATATATATATATATATATATATAATATATATATATATATATATATATATATATTTAGTTTTTATTTTTTTAATTAAAATTTTTTTTTAATTTATTATATACCACGTCACTGAGTAAACTAAGAAAGTTTTTTTTTTACTCTTACTAGGGCACTCTTAAATGTAATTTTGGATAAATTTTCGTTTTAGCATTTAAAAGTTATTATACTAAAATTAATTTTTTATGCATTGTAACTTAGAAACAAATATTCGTAGAGCAAATACATATGATTTTTTTACTACGAAATTCACCGCTCCATTTATTTCCAACCATATCATATGACATAAACTAAATAGTTAACTTTTTTTTGTGTCAGTATTCAAACCTCAAAAGAAATTTATTTTCTTTACTTACTAAAGTAAAAGAAAACTGATCTATATTTTTTTGGGTTTTTTTGGGGAGGATTTGGAAACTGTTTTTCTACTTTCAATTTAGTGAAATAAACCCATGAGGGTTTTGCCCCTTCAGTTTTTATCAGAGACAATTTGTTATTTGAGAATCCTCAATTTCGCTTTTCTGTTTAATATTTTGTTATGGCTCTATAAAGATTTTTTTTTTATATATAATTTTCAGTTGTAATTTGACCACCGTAATTTTGCAAAAAGTATTTTAATTAAATTTGTTAATATCTTTTCACATCAAAATTTTAAATTTTTTAACTTTATAAAATGCGTATCATAATATTTTAAGTTATGTAGATTTATTTTCGTTTAAAAATTTAAGTAAATTTATTTATAGGTCTATTAGATATTTCTGTTTATTTTGTTTACCTCCTGCTGTTGTTTATTTATTAAAATCCTTTCTATACGTAACTATGACTAAAGGGGTATCTTAAACGTTTGTAGTTGTTATCACTTGTTCTAACTGGTGAGTATTTTTAGCTGTTAATCATGTATACAATAACTATATAAAGTTAGTCAGATTACCTCTTAAATTGTAGTCGAAAGTTTGTCTTATATTTAACATGCGTAAAACTTTGACTTATATGAGTTACGGCTTTCTGTTCTTTCCCCCCCCTTTAAAAAAAAAAAAAACTTTTAAAAAATCGTTTATGGGGATGCGGTATTTTTCTTTTTTTTGGGCCCCAAACATGTATTTAAAACTCTCCTGTCTCTACTGTGGTAGATTTTGGCATGTAGAAATTACGTCTTATGAGGCTTATACAGACTTGTAACAAAACTGAATGTCATATCGTACATAACGTTTAGAGGGGCCACGAAACTTCACAGTGTAAACAATTTTGCAAATACTGCATCATCAGGGCGTTTTACTAATTATTAGTGTTGAAACGTTACTGTATTTACGAGTAAAAGAAAGCATGTTTTAGTGTAAGTAAACAGTTAATCGCTTCACCAGGGGCTTACACGTGGACACGAAACTAATTTATTTTTAAAAAGTATAATTTGTTATCCTTACTTAGTACCTGACATAGAATGTCTCTTGGAATTTTTTTGTTGCAGCTAAGATTTTTTACGAGAAAAAAGGTATTTAACTATTGTATGTAAAATGAATTTATTGTAAAATGTACATATAAATTGTTTTACATCTAAATAGGGTTCTAAAAAGGGCGACTATTATACATGATGCCAGCTTCTACTTTGTCTTGTCTTTTAGTAATAATAATAGAGCGTCAGCCCACCGTAAAAAATGGACCAATCGTACTCAGTATGCCCTTTTACACAGTGAATATTGACTATACTCTGCTCATTTATTAATAGATATTACAGGATGACTGCAATTAGTTCTGGTTAGAACTAGAAAATAGACCTAGAAAGTGCAAAAAAGCCATCTTGAAACAATTTATACTTAAAATTCCATCTAAACCAAACGAAATTTAATTTAAAAAAATTGGCGGAAAATATCGGCATGGTGTGGGGTATGGGGGCTGTTGTCATCAACTTGGGCTTTTGTTAAAAAAATGTTCTTTTGGAACAATCTTACTTAATATGCTAAGTTAAACTTTTCGAAAGTTTACTTATCGTGTATATATCAATGTAGGTGGCACACTGAGTATAATTGTTCCAAGGTGGTTAATTTTGCACTTTATTAGTATATTTTCGGGGGTAATACCACGAGTGCTTAAAATTATCTGGTTAATTTTTATGCACGAGCGGTATTTAGGGAGAATATTTCTACAATGGAGAAATATGGGAGTATTGTACTATTAAAATGATTTTTTTGTCATACAATTTTCTAAACTATAACTGAAATCGTTTTTTTAATTTCTTTTGTTATGGACTAAAACCATGGATCTTATCCAAAACACAGATTGTCAATATAGCAAATAAGCTAGCCTATATAATTTTGTTGCATAGGACTAAAAATATAAATTAGTCCATTTTGTCGGACTTTCAACATTGAAAAATCTTTTTTTTTTCCACATAGGTAACTACTGGAATTTGGGAACTTATGTCAAGCCTTTATATAAAATAATTAATTTTTGTTTTGAATTAATAGCTAACAGACCTGCCTCGTTTAAAAAAAAATCTTATAAATGTTTTTTAGAATCTTTTCTTTTATTGTGTGTGGACTAAAACTATGGATTCAAGACACATATATTAAATATAGCCAATAGGCTAGCTCATATAATTTTGTTACATAAGACTAAAAATAATAATTCATCCATTTCGTAAAATGTTTAACACCACAATTTTTTTAATAGGTAAACTTTGCATCAACTATTGAAGTTAGTTTGAAAATTTATGTCCAGCCTTTACATAAGATAATTTATGTAAACTGAAACAACGAATCTTATATGGATCTTATCCAAGTAAAAGTAAATGTAGGAAATAGGCTAGCTCATATAATTTTGTTACATAAGGCCAAAAATAATAAAAGGCAAGGGTTTTCTTTTCATGTAGAAAAGGAACCTCCAGGGAAGAGATAAAACCAACATGGCTCTTCAAACAACAAAGTTTTCTCTAAAGCCTGACGGGTCGAAACCACTTGGGATTCATTTTGTTGAATTGAAACAAATTTTATTCTGTAAATTTAAGTTATAAAAATAAAGAGAAATAGAAACAAAAGGAAAATGTTTTCTTAGGCTACAAGGTATTTTGACAACGGAAGAAGCATGAATTCAAACCGCCACTTTAAAATCCATATTTATTTCTATTTTACAGTAATTTTTATTGTATACTATTTAATGATAATAACTGTTGTTAGCTTAAACCTCAAAAGTCTAGTAATTTTTGTAACTAATAAGCCAAAAATATTTGCTGAAATTGACAAACGTAATTTAAATTTATTTCATTTGACTAAAATTTAATTAAAATATTAGATAATAAGATTATCACTGCGGCAATAGATAAATATTTACATGACTACTAAAAAAATTTGTTTGTTTATTTATAGTATATTATTCAATACCCATAGTGCTGGCGAGAGTCATAAATCATTCGAGTAAATAACAAGCAATATATGCCAGTAGAATATAATACTTACTTTATACTTTGCTATCAAAGGTTTTTAGCTAAAATTAGTATAAATATTTATTTTTAAATTAGTTATATTAAAGAAGTAACATTAAATAAATCAAGCAAATTTGTACCGTTTCAAATTAAAATTTACAGGAAACATTACAAAAAAAAATATATATATATATATATATATATATATATATATATATATATATATATATATATATATATATATATATATATATATATATATATATATAGAAAAGTATCATTAAGCATATAGTTTGTCCACAAATTGTTAAATAGCACATATTCTCTCGAAGATTATATTTTGGCCTCTTTCTCATCGAGGACTGCCCCACTTGCAGGGTCGTTAAGTTTTATTAGATTTTATAATTTTTCGCACAAAATAACAACCTTCTCCTGATAATAACAAATCCAACAAAAAAAGAATTATCTAATTTAGTGCAGTGATGATGGGTGATTCCTAACTTGAGGTTTTTTTAACTGTATATAGAACTCGTTAAAATAAGCAACTTTTCTATTTTTTTTTAAAGTCAAAAATAAGAAAACTACAAGCATAAAAAGATTGTTTATTTCTTATTTACGTTTGTTTTTTGTCTTGTTAATCACCTAGCATGCGTCAGTCGCATCGCTTTAACCGAACGAGGCGATCAATAATTTTAATTTAAAATCATTATTAAATCGAAAATGACACAATCCAAAAACAATGAATACGAGGTTATATTTCTTATTTATTTATGTAGAGTGTCGTTAATCTGCAAACGTTGCTTCGAGATTATACGCGTGACGGTTTGCCGTTTAAAGTAAAAAGAAAGTGTGGAAAATATTGCGGGAAAATCATGTTTAACGTGTCCAAGCACTAAAGCAAAAATACTTCTTGGGCGGTGACAACTTACTTAGGACAGGACCGTAAATGTAAGTTCCTTATTTTTTAGTATTTAAAAAAATATATATTTTTTTTAAAAAGTTTTTTTTTAATGACTTCTATATCCAGTTAAAAAAAAAAAAGTGTCAACTTAAGAATCACCCTGTATATATATATATATATATATATATATATATATATATATATATATATATATATATATATATATATATATATATATATATATATATATATATATATATATATCTATATATCTATATATCTATATATCTATATATCTATATATCTATATATCTATATATCTATATATCTATATATATATATATATATATATATATATATATATATATATATATATATATATATATATATATATATATATATATATATATATATATATATATTATATATATATATATATATATATATATATATATATATATATATATATATATATATATATATATATATATATATATATATATATATATATATATATATATATATATATATCTATATATATAAGTCCCCAGAATGTATATCTTCCGAATCTAATAAAAACCTAAATATTATGACAGTTTCATAAATTTTTTTCCTTTCTGATCCCTCCCTCACGAAACAGGTGAAACGGATCCCCTTTGGAAATCGTTTTTTTTTAAATAATTTTTTTAAATACTAGCCGTAATATAATGTTTTTTTAATATGATGGTTCCCAGATAGTTTTCCCCAAAATGAACCGAATAAATCATATTTGGCTTATTTATTGCCAGGACGGACTACCTCCGACACAAAGCATTTTTTTAATATATATGATAAAGTGACAATATTATTTTTTGGATAGTTTAAACCCTTTAAACTGTTATTTTTGATTGACATCGATAAAAATCACTGTTTAAGAGAAAAAAAATATCATAGCTGGTTTTTTTTTACATTATAGAGGGTTTTTAAATTGTACGTCAATATTTAGAAAAAACATTGGTCATTTTAAGAAGAAAACTTCATGAACGTATGTCCTAAATGTCTTAACTTTCGAGTGGGTAAATTTTCAAAAATAAATATTTATTATTAATTTTCGTTATAAACTCTTAGATATTTTAATCACATATTGTTTTTGAACATGTATCAAAAGCGTTTAATGTACCACATTTTTTTTATTTGCAAAAATAGGCAGGTCAAATCTCTGAAGGAACGCCCTGGTGGAAATAAAAATGTGGTATATTTAAAAACTGCTTCTTGATACATAGTACATGTATGCCAAATTTCATTAAAATATCTAAAGTGGTATTACAGATATTAATAATAAATTATTTATTTTTGAAAATTTTACCACCCTGTATCTCAAAAATTGAGACGTTTGGGACATACGTTGACATGAAGTTTTCTTCTTAAAATGGACCCAAGAATTGTTTCCGTAAATATTGACGTACAATTAGAAAACACCCTGTATAATGTAAAAAAAAAAAAAAATTACCAACTATGATATTTTATTTCTCGTAAACAGTTGATTTTATCGATGTCAATCAAGAATACCCTTTTTTTAGTTTAAGGTAAAAGCTATCCATAAATAATATTGTCGAGCCTTTATCATACAGGGTATTAAAAAAATTGATATTATTTTGTCAGAGCTAGTCCGTCCCTGGCAAACTAAATATGCCAAGTATGATTTATTGGGTTTATTTTAAGAAGACTTATCTAGTAACCATCATATTAAAAAAATATTAAATTACGCCTAGCATTTTAAAAGTTATTTAAACAAAAAAGATTTCCAGGGGCATCCGTTATGAATCTGTATCTCCGTAGGGGTGGGTCATAGGAAAAAAGTTTATGGAAACTTGTCATAATATTTTTGGGTTTTCTATTAGATTCCGAGATTGCAAACATATTCTGGGACACTCCTGTATATATATATATATATATATATATATATATATATATATATATATATATATATATATATATATATATATATATATATATATATATATATATATATATATATATATATATATACAGTGTGTCAATATAAGAATGAACAGCATGGGGATCTCCGAAACGAAAAGAGATAAGTGGGTAGTTTAAATTTGGCAAAGTTACGTATTGGGGAGCTCAATAATATGCCGGTGTAAAATTGAAGTTATATTTTGAACTTTCAGAAATATGGCGGAAAAACGACGTTTCGTTTTTGCTAAACCATCATCAACTTTATTTTTTAAATACGGCTCTCAACTGTTTACTGCATTTTTTAAAGCAGTGGAATATAACACTTAGGTAAAATGAAAAAATAGTGTTTCTTTCATAATAAAGTATATTATTTTAGAATAACCTAAAATGTTATTCAAAACTTAAATGTTCGAAAAAGTAATATTCACGTTACCACAATAAAAACAACATTTTTATAGAAAACAAAACCCGAGTAAAAACAGAACATTGTGATTTTTATAAAAAGCACAAGTTTCCAAAGCGCCCGAGGTTTATTTTACTGAATTAGGAATGAAAAATTGTGTCCCGCAAAATCAAGTTAAAAGAATAGAAGGAAATAGATCAAGTGGAAATAAAATATTTTTATTTCGATGCCAAAAGATAACTTTCGTTTTTTTGTCTAAGAAATCCTAAGGGGTTAAAAATACATTTTTTTGGTTTCTTTATCTAACCTTAAGTAGTTACGTATGTAGTATATATTTCGTAGGTAAAGATAACAACAAATTAAAACAATATTATTAATTTTAGAAAAGCAAAGCAGTAATTGCTCATGTTTACCAACCTTTTAAATTTTGAAGTAAATTTCACAAAAAAGTTAAGTGTAACAAATACAAGAATATTTTTATTTTAAAATAGGTAAGAAACGTATATTTCCTTAAAAATAGAATAAGGTATTAAATACTATGAAAAACAAAATCCAAGTAGTGGCCAGGTTGCTGTGAGCAAAGATGTATAAAAGCATAGAGGCTTTTATCAACCTTAAAACTTTTTAAAACAAAACAAACTAGTTTTCTCGATATGGCTACTTGCCAACGCTGCATAGTGGGGCGAGTGATAGGGTAGGCCGGATATTTATTAATTTCTCCCTTTTCACTGGTCCTAGAAATTTGCTTCTGGTGTCATTTTAAAGCAAATCGATTACTCTATTGAACTATATGATCAGAAATTTTTTAAGCAATTTTGCCAGTTTCGATATAACGGGTAGGATAAATTTTAAAAATGTACGTACATATTATGTATCTCTTGCTAAATAGAGAATTGTAGTTTGTAAACACATAATATTAACATATGTTTTATAAATTTTTATTTTTTCAATAAATTAAAGTTTACCAACGCAAAACTAAGACTATAAACAAAAATATATCTAGATGTAAAAATTAAAAAAAATGGATGTATTTAATTTATTAACTAGAATTTTAAGCTGGAAGAATATTAAATATTTAAAAAAAAATGTAGACGACCAAATAAAATTACATATTTGCGCTATCTTTATATGAAAACTAAGCTGATACGACGCATCGGAGGACATATAAAAACTAAAGATTAGACCTACACTTAAAAAGGAAAGCATTAAAGTGCTTAACACTAAAATAATAAATATAAGGTATTTACAGTTTGGTATACAACTGCTTATACATTATACATTTTGCATTGTAAATTTTAAAATGTCAAATTTACAGATATTTACTGTATACTGAATCGAGCTAGCAAAGTTATTTTCTACGACATTATCAAATTAAGATCTTTTTTTTTTATTTTACCGTAACAAAGTAATATGTTTTCTTTTTCTGTCACAAAAGTTAACCTATGTAACAGTATGTTATTTAATAAATTTTTTTGAAACAAAACAGTAAATTTACATCTTAATACGTTTTTTAAAATGGTTCAGCAAAAGATTTTTTTGAGAAAAGAAGAGATATTTTAACAGAATAACAGCATTTTAAAATTGTTGGCTTTTTTTTACTAAGGAAACAGTTTAAATGCAAATTATTATTTAAATAAATTAAACATTTATGGCACTTTACATTATTAGCCTAGTTTACTTTTTTCCAGAAATATTTTTTTTATATAAACAGGTACAGAATGAACAAAACAATATTATTTGTCATAAAATCGTTAGGTGATTTATAACAGTAAAAGGTTAATTTTA
>JAHBCN010017760.1:0-17992 GCA_019359885.1 Listronotus oregonensis
CTAATTTTTCAAAGGGGGAAAAAAAAATTGCCCAAGTTTTAAATGGCCTAATTTAATGTTAAATTTTAAATTTAAAAGAAGACTTTTAAAAATATTTAGTAAAATCTTACAAATAACATCAAAAAGGTTTTTTTGATTTTGTTTTTTTTGAGACGTTTTTATTTAACAAATTTAATAATTTTAAAGTTTTTACAAAAATGAACCTCCCGATTTTTTTCTGTACTTTTATTCAACATCGATGATGGTTTTGAAGCAGGTATTGCTGTTGTAATATATTAATTTTACCTTTGATTAACTCACCATTGTCCAGTTTTTTTTCCGAATGAATAAGCATATATAGAACAAGGAATTCCCCAACGGTATAGATTAAACACCGCTGCTGGGGGTTTTTTAAATTTTAAAAGGTTTTTTAAACACAACCAAAGGTTTTTTTGGGGAAAAACTTTCGAATGATTTAAGGGAATTTTTTGTGATGGAAAACGCCCGAAAATTTTTGGGAAATATTTGAAAAATTAGAAAATTTTTGAAAAATAAAAAAAAACAAATATTTAAAAAAGTTTTTTAAAGGTTAATAACATAAATGGTCAGATTTAGCCGGATATTTTGAGATACAAGTTATTTTTTTAAGTATTTAAAAACCAGGCAAAAAATATCTGGCTCAAAATCTAAGTACGAATAAAGACCTCGGTGCAAAAACCAGGTAGACAAAATTTTGGGAAATCAAAAAAAAAACGATTATTTAGTTTACATATAGGAACTACAAAACCATTTTATTTTAGGTTGTAGGAAAGTTAATCAAAAACGGGTTTAATATAAAATATTAAAAAAAAATTTAATTTTTTTTTGGTAAAAACAGTGGACTTATCTGGTTTTTCCCCGAATGTAATAATTTAATGAAAAAAAAATGTTTCGACAATTTTAATAAACGGAAAAAATCAGTACCTTTTAGAAAAGGTAAAAAAAAAAAATATAATCTGCAGTTGTAATAAAAAACAAGATTCGGAGTCATAGATCATCACCTGAACATTTTTTAGTGGATATATCTTTGGGTTCTCCTTTTTATTGAGGGTAAAGGATAGGGTTGTATCATTTTTGAATTTCAAAGCACAATGCCACATTCTCATTTTCAATAAAAAACCTTGTAAAAACTGAAAAGATGTAGCAATATTTGCATTCTATAAATTTAAATCCATTTTGAACTGCCAAACCCGGTATGTTGAAATGCTAAACAACATTTTCTTTGCTATAAAGAGGTTTGAAAAAGGCTTAAAATATTTTGCAAAATCCATGATCATATCTTGATTGACGTTTACAACTTTAAAACTTTTTGAAGTTAAACGCACTAGTTCTTTCCAATCATCAGAGACATGAATTATTTCTTTGCGTCTTTTGGCCTTCTCAATCAAGGCAAATGATCGGTCGCATGGTAAGAAACTATGTCCCGGCTCTGGATACTGGTGTATGATCTTAAAGATGCCCTTCTGGGTAATGGTTGCAATGCGTTATCGAAAAACAGATATAAAGTCCTTACGCCGCACGACAGTCACACGATCCGAACCAGGCAAGTTCCGACATGTAAAAAATGAATTCAGCAAAAAGCGGTATCTACCGGACTTGACCGATTATGCTGCCAAAAATTGACCAGGCAAGTGAAATTGTATAATATTTCATATTAAAAGCATTTTACTTACCTGATTTTAGCACCAAACGGTCCACAATAGTTTAAATACCTAAGATATGCGCAAAACAAATTTTCGTTAAAAATTGGACGTACCTGGTTTTTGCATCAAAGTTTTCAAATGCTATTTGGCAAGACAATTGCGCCAGTGAAACAGAGATTAAAGCAAAATAACAATGGACGACACGATTGATAAAATTCTTTTTATCCAATGGCAAATTTTGATTTTTGACATCTCAAATGAGGTTATTCATTTATGAGTGGAATTGTTATCCAAAAGTTAAAACGCAAAATACATTAATATAAATAAAAATTTAAGTATAAAAAATACAAAGAAAACAGTAAAATTTCTAAAAAAGGAATTACACACCACCACGGGACAAAAGTTGTGCAACTTGATTAAGAGGCATATCTTCATCGATTCATCCACACCTTGAATATTGTATTCATTATCAATGCCGTCTTTATGAGAGTAAAATTAAACTTCTTTTAAAGCAAGCAATAGCCAACAAGCAATATTTGGTGAATCTCCGAGATCGAGCTTTTAATATTCGAAATCTGTATTGCACAAAAGTATAAGAAATATATAGAAATCTTTGTTTTAATGGTTTAAAATGAATTTTTATTTTTTTTTCGAAATTTTCAATATTTCCGCGATACGTTCGGAAATTTCCGAAATTTCCATTTCCATGGAAATATTTTTACTGGAAATATTTCTATTTACAACACTAGATATAACTAAGTTGACTTATATCAAATCAAAAGAGATTTTGGGAATAAAATAAATATGAAGTAAAAAGTTTATTTATTCATAAAACAATACTGTACTAAATAAGATAAAAAATCTCTATTTATGTATTTATAACTGTATTTCAAGCCTTTTAAAGATTTTTCTGAATTTTAGGCAGATATAGTATTTCCCTATTTAAAAAGTCATTGTACATTCCTGAATAAAACAAAACTAATTTCTGAAGTTGATCCAATCGTAACCAAAAATAGCAAGAATATAATACTTAACATCCATTTGTGAGGGTTCTGGAAGACAAGCTAGGAAGTAGTGACCTCGTCTGGCCTCTACAGATAAGCACTGGGGATGTGCTTCTAAAAATACACTTTATTTTTATTTCTGAGTGGACTTTTAAGTAAAAATAAATGCTACAGGGTGAAATAGGTAAATTATTATTTCTTTTCTGATGAATACTAATATAGATTCATGTTCTTGGTTTAGTTGATAATAATATAAAAATTACCTATTACTGTTGAACAAAAAGTAAAATTTGTGGCCTCCAGGACGGCCCAACCTAGTCTTCTTGGATTTTTAGGTTGTGGTTAAGGATTGACCAAATATTTTTTTTAATTTTTGGTAAATTGTACTGGCTTTTAATAATAATGATGGTAAAAGATAAACGCCATTAGGACCGTCATTTGTAATTTTTGCCATGATTTTTTTCAAAATTTTATTAAGTACCAAACTTTTTCAGTTTCTTTTGACTTTTGACAAGAAAAATACATATTACTTGTTGGGATTTTTGGAAATGTTTTAAAAAATCTAGGTAGGAAGCCAACAGCAAAATAGTGCCCCGAAATTTTGTTAATTTATCGACAAAAATGAAAGGATTTTATCGACTGTCAAATTTTGTGATCAAAAAACTAGTCCACCTGTACACAATTCGCAGCCTGTTAGAAATGGTATTAATAATATATTACAAAAAAATATAATAGTTTTACTTAAAACTAAATATTTCGAAAAAAAGGAAATTTGTGAAAATTAAATTGACTTTAAAAAAATTAACTCAAAAGTAAAAAATATTATTTATTATATAGGGTGTTCGGCACATGAGTGAACATACGTAAATCTGATATAAGTGGGGCCGGGCCATCTCTCATGCGGTGCACCCAGATATTCTGACCTGGGTCCTAAGAATTTTAATTTTTTTTTTCAGAAATTTTCAATTTTTGAATTTCCAAGTAAAATCATGAAACTGACGACATTTTTGTTTTATCTTAATTTAGACTAATACTAGAATCATACAAATTTAATTGTTGGGTATATTACTATAAAAAAATAGATCTCAACCACAAAAGCGTAAAAATAATTCTAGATATGATGCAAAAAAAAACGAGTTTCAATAGCATTAAAAAGAATCTAAAGAAGCAAAAACAGCAAGAGTTATTTGTCAACTTTACCAAATGTAGAATTTTGTAAAAAAATGTCCACCTTGATAAAGTTGACAAATACCTTTTGCTGTTTTTAGCAAATTGTGGTTATTGCATATCGTTCGAAAGGGCATTAATTGAAGATGTTTTTGATTAATTAGAAATACTCGTTTAGTTCCATTTTTTTTTAATGCATTGCAAAGTTGGGTTGGAATTATCTTTTACCTCTTTTTGTGGTTTGAGGGCCTGTATTTTTCTTTTTAGCTGTGATGAGCCCCAATTATTAAATTTGTATGATTCTAGTATTAGTCTAGATTAAAATAAAATAAAGTATGATTTTTCAAAAAGGTATTTCAGTTTGAAATCTGAAAATTGAAAATTTTGCAAAAAAAATTAAAAATTCTAAAAAAAAACATTGGGGCCCAGGTCAAAATATCTGGTTGGATCGCATAGACGGCCCCACCTATCTAAGATTTACGTATGTCAACACATGTGCCAAACTCTCTGCATAACACATAATTAATCAACAAAAATGAAATCAAAAGTAGGTACGAAACAAATTGGCCACCTATAATATACCAATAATAATTAAAGAAAATTGTGTTTTCCATTCCATTTTGTAACGGATATTTTGTTTCTATGTTGATTAAATTGTATATTTAATGCTTTTTAATTGTATTTTTGATGTTTGATATTTTTAAGGTTAATTTTTTTAAAAGTCGATTTATTTTTCACTAATAAAAAGTTATTTAAAAAAATAGATACAATTTTTTTCCCGATGTAATATTCCAATCTAATATGGCCCACAAATATAGCTTTAATACAATTACACAAAAGCAAACCAAACTCTATTCAAAAAATCAGAATAAATCGATGTCACTAAAAGTCTAATATAGAAGTATTTAAATCCCGGATTACCAGAAAAATAAATGGAGCAATCGTGCTTTTAGCAAGACCACCCCATATGCCTACTTTGGTCACATATCTGTCTAAATTATACACTTATCCCTGTCCATTTTAAAGAGTTTTAAAATAGATTAGGATTTACCACCCACGATTTTAGATGTTGTGGTTAAAGAAGTTTTAATTTTCCACACAATTAAATTTTTGATAATAAGAGAGAAATTTTTAAAAATAGTACATTTTGTCAATTTCTTTAGCGTAATGTTGTTCGAATTATTTTTAATTAACAATTTTGAGAAGACTTGTATTATTTTTAGAATTGTTAGCAATGAAAAATATAAAAAACAAATTTGTTAAATTTTCACTAATTTAGCAAAGTATTTTTTGCATAAATTTCGAATAGGAATTTTAACTAAGTAACAGTAAATTTAATTCAGTACTAGCAATTATATTTATACATATATATATATATATATATATATATATATATATATATATATATATATATATATATAAAATATATATCAGGGTAAGTCTGGAAGTGGGACCCCATTTATTGCTTTAAATATTCAAATTGGAAAATCTTTAATACAAAAATAATATGGTTTTTGCTGCTCTATATTTTGCGAACAACGTTACGTATACAGGGTGTATCATAAAGACCGTACAAGGACAAAGTTAATTTTTTTAAATGACTCCCTATATTTTTTGTTACATTTTCGATATCTACATAAAATTCTAGATATTTTTTATCTAACATATCATATCCCTATATTCAATTGTTTACGAGATATTCTCATTTAAATACGAATTTAAATGAAAAAATCCGCTCATCTCTCAATGTTTTTTACGTTTCTATGGTTTTAGTAGAGTGACAAACACCCATAGTAATAATTAATAGGTAATTAGATATCACATGATAGTAGAAATAGGTAAAACCAAACAAGAAAAAACGATTAAAACTTTTTTTTTGAGATTAATAAAACTGTCAATATGATGATTTTTTAACTCTATACATTATGGTTACTATGCAACTCTCAAAAACGTGAAACCATAGAAACGTTAAACAACTTTAAAAAATGAGCGGATTTTTCCCTTCTAAATTTGTATTTAAATGCGAATATCTCGTAAACAGTTGAACATACGATATGATATGCTGAATAAAAAATATCTAGAATTTTATGCAGAAAACAAAAATGTAACAAAAATATGGGAGTCATTTAAAAAATGAACTTTGTTCTTGTAGACTTTTATCATTATACATAACGTTGTCTTTAAAATATAGAGCAGCAAAAACCAAAATATTTTTTATAAAACATTTTTTAATTTAATATTTAAACAATGGGGTCCTATTCATAGACTTACCCTGTATATATGTATATATATATATATATATATATATATATATATATATATATATATATATATATATATATATATATATATATATATATTTCCAAATTATTTTTTCTGACGAAGAATCCCGTAAATTCGAGGTCAATATTGAGCTCATCACAGATTCTTCTTAACCTTAAAAAACAGGTTTAAAATACCATAAATTCACGAATAAATACCAAAGAACATACAGCAATATATTTCTTTTATTTTTTATATATATTCATTAAAAAACACAATTAAAGGTGAAAACCAACTCTTACGCAAAGGCTGAGTAGGCTGACGCCTAGGGCGGCAAATTTAAGATTAATGTTTTTAAAAAATGTAGTCATAAATTTTATTTATATAATTAATGATTTTGCAGAAAAAAAGGTTCGAAGAAAAATGTTAGTATAGGTTTTTGCCTATAATTAAATAGTACATAGTTAAAAAAAAGACCTATTTGTTTTAACATTTTAATCTATATTTTGTTTTTATATTATGAAAGTTGTTTGTTTTAAAGAATTTTAATTTAATTTTTTGTATGTTTTACTTTTGTTTTTGTTTATTAAAGTTTTATAAGAATTACTAGTAAAGTTAACATTTTTAAATGCTAAATTTTTCGTCCTAATATTCAAAAAATATTGACATATTAGGGCAGCAAAAATATATTAGCCCATGGGCGGCAAAAAGTTAAATCCGGCCCTGAGTGCATTCGCAAAGTAGTAAATAAATTTGTTAAAAATTTAAGGATCTACTTTTCGAAAAATTGTATCCGTGAAGCTTAATTTATTTTGCGCATTTTTGTAGATAACATTGATGTATACAGGGTGCCACAGATTCGAGTGCATGCATACAAAGTCGGTTAAATTATGGCAAAGTTGCGCATTTAGGTACCTAACAACATGCCTAGTATAAAGTTGAAAATTAGTACTTCGTAGATATCGAAAAACCGAAATTTGCCGATTTCGTTTTTATTTTTTTCTGACGTTATTCAAAGAGTATGAAAAAACAAGAGACACTTTCTTATGACCACTTTTTAAGCTCTACAAAACAGCGTTGAGAGATTTTCCGTACGACGTTTCGTTTTCGTTAAACCATCATCAATTTAATTTTAGCACTTATAATCCCAATTACAATGATGTATTACACTTAATAACAATGAGTTAGACAAGGAAGGCACATCATTTTTATAAGGGCATTCCATATTTGTTAATAAATATTAAGTGTTATTCATTTTTAATTGGAATAATAGAGTTTAAAAAATTAAATAAAAACCCCATGAGAATGTGTCCTTTGTTTTTTCATATCTCTTTAAATAACGCCAGAAAAAAATAAAAATCGAAAACAGCAAATTTCTTGTTTTTTCCGGAGACTCCGGAAGTACGAATTTACAACTTTTAATAGCATGTTGTTAGGCCTAATGCGCAACTTGCCATAATTAACCGAATTCTATTCTTACGGTTTCCAGATCCCCATGTGAAAAAAGATCACATTGTTTTTCATCCGCTTTCAAGGCATGGCACAATGAATACAAGGTAGGATCACCAGCGATCCAAAATCGGTTCGCTTTGCGCAATGACGTATCAATGTGACTTCGTGCCAAAATTTAAATAGAAAGCCTGCAATCTTTGTGAATTTTTTGCCATTTTTAAATATTAGGCTTATTTTAAAGATATGGGCTTTTAATATAAAAATTATCTTACACTTCAACTAGTTTTAGAGTCACAAAACTACCGAAAAGCAAAGTAAAACGCTAAACAAATTAATAAAAATACCACTATAAACATACGGCTTCAACTCAATTTAAAACAAATTTTGGCGAGAACCGGTAACGTAGGAGAAGGTTTATAAAGGCATATTACGTCATTTCAATTGTTATGTCAAGTATCAAATTAAAATAATGGAGGATTCCGGCTTTTCCATTGTTTTGGTGACTGTGATGCCTTTTTCTATGGTTTAACGACTATTTGGATTGCCAATTTTTGATTTAATTAGTTAATTTCCTAATGAATGAATAGGTACAATTATATTAAATCTAAGGAAAAGATTTACTTTTAAAGTTTGACTTGGAAACAGCTAATATCTTATTGAAGGAAAGTTTGGTTTTATCTTATCTTTTTGACTTATTACTTGACTCTCTAAAGACCTTACATATGGATTTAAACTCAAAAAGGTATTAAAGATTAATAGGTAAATTGACACACGCGTGACATAAACCATTTCTTTTTGTGAGGATATGCGGGTTAAGCACGGTTAGAATCAACGAATTCTGAATAGAAATAAAGTAAACAAATCTTGTTTGGCATTAATATATTCAGGGGGTCAAGGAGGGATGGTTCTTGTAAACAACTGCACCGGCAACATGATGAAACACACTGAATAACAACACCCCGAAATAATAACTTCTTAAATGTTTATGGTATTGCACGATAAACATTTTATAAACCGATGATTCTTTATTGTTAAAAAATATTTTTAAAGCCGGAAAACTATTTTTTTTATTATCAATGACAGACAGATATGACATTTACTTTAGATGCTTAATTCAGTTGCTGTTGATCAAGTCAGTTTACAGAACGTGTTATTGAATAATACAACCTACTAGAAAGAGATAAAATGACATCAAAGTGCCGTATAACACCTGATTTACTATAATTTTTTATTAAACAGATGCAGCAGCTGTCCAAATCAACCTTGTTAATGCTTGGAACTATCATGTTAATAAATGTTTATATTCAAATTGATGTTGCCTATATTAACAACCAACATTTTTCAATAATTTTTTACATTTCAGGTAACTTCCTGATTTTGGTTTTTGAGATTTGGCAATTTGTTTCTTCTTCAAACAAAAAAAAAGATCAATATATCAAACACCTTTGCTTACTAACTGGCGTTGCGTTAATTCTAGTCTGACTTCGGTAAAAACGGTATATCGCGGAAAAATCCTTTTAGTCACATTACTACGTAATAACCCGGCTATCACGTGACAAACGTCATGCGCAAGATCCTACCTTGTATTCATTGTGCCATGCTTTCAAGGTATGTACATATTTTTAATTTTTAATTTTTATAAATAAAAAAAATTATTTGTAAATAATAATTTAGATATTGTCGACTGTTTTAAATTTAGCTTTATTGTTACATGTATTTTTGTCTTGATAATAACCTAAATGTGATTTAAAAAAAATGTAGTGTGTATACAGGTGGTCTATATTTTAACTTATTTTGTATTTCTATTTTTAGAAACATATCTTGAAAAAGCCCCAAACATGAGGGGAAAGTTGAAGTATGTTGTTTTATTTGCAATAACCTATACCAAGATAATTAAAATATTATATATATATATATATATATATATATATATATATATATATATATATATATATATATATATATATATATACAATTCATTAATATGTTTTTGTACACTTTGTCTTTCACTTAGGGTTTGATGATATCCATAAAATAGACAAAACCTACAAGAATTTAAGAAAATAGTTGTTTATTTTAAAAAATTTCGCCTAAACCTGTTTTTTTTTTGTTTTGTTAAACTATGAAAGGTCTCAGGAATCAGGAATATTAAAAATTTAAGTTAATTAAATTTAGAAAACTCCGAGTGACATTCTGTTTTGTGTTAGATTCGCAAAAGGTTCAATAACTTAGATCAAAAAATCCAAAATTGTAAAAAGAGAATTGCATTTAAATGTTGTTATTTCTTCAATGTATTTTAGAAGTTACCTAACCATTCTGAATTTCACAACTCACCCACGCCGCGCGTATATCCTTTAATAAAAAAAAATCAGCCGATACCCACCTGTCGTTATTAGAAAGCCAAATTCACAGCACATTTCTTTTCACGAATATTCACCTTATACGGTATTTTTGAGCCTGCTGGACTTTTTGACCATCGACATTAATTTTCGACCCTCATCAAGTTGATATAACATCTTGGCGTTTGCAACCTGTTTTTGTTAAGCGTAAAATTTAAACGGCAACCCTTGGTCATCGTCACATGTGCCCTTTTCTTAATCTTATGCACTGCATGGTTGGGTCGCTATTATTTATTGAGGTTCTGCGTTTTTAAAAATGTCACGTCGCGTAATAATACTTATAATACAACTAAATTAAAATTGCCTAAATCAATGCAATGGAAGTCACAAATGTCAAAAAGAACTAGAATACTTATTAGGAATTTAAAATGGTACACGCATGCAAGACCAGCCACAAAGGGAAATTTTCTTTACGATTTTGGCAAACCCTAAAAATCTATGTTGGCGACACTGCACTGGACTGCACAAATACACAAATTATCATCCAAGACAGTAAAAAAATAATAATTTCTAGTATTGCCACTGAAGTCCTAGTTATTTTTAAAAATACCCTTGAGTCGAGCTTGCATAGGTGTACCACTTTTATCAAACAGGCGCTTATAGAAGTTATCTGTATCTGAAAGTGAGGAGGGTGATAAACATCAGTGCTCCTAGGCCTCAGTAGGCCCGACTCCCCCCAAAAAACTCCTCCCAGTCGCCCCCATCTTACGATTTAAAGTAGGTAAACCCTCGCTGGGGAATCTCTTTAAAATCGGCCAAAGAAACCAATACTCGCCAGCATAGTCTTCTCTTGAACGGGGTCCAAGGCAGTCACAAAGAAGTGCCCATCGTCTTGTCTTTCTGTTTACAACCTCTAAAAGGAGTGTTTTTTATACCCATTCTAAAAGGTGTTTTTACAGTTGATAATTCCAATAAGAACGCCCGTAATTGGGCTCGCCCTAGGCATTGCCAATAATTTTTAGCTGTATCTCTGTCGGATCGTTCTAACTCCTGAAAAGTTACGTTTATGTTTTATCCCATCGTCTTGTAAACTGCTGTAAAGTGTGTTTGATTATCGCCATCGCAGACCCTGTCCGACTTATGAAACTTCAAAAGGTTTTTGTCCCGGCGCCTTTCTTTGGGCAACAGTCAGCGATGCTGTTGCCTTTATGAGCGGTCTTTGGTCCAGCAGGGGGGAAACCCATTTCTGCTGGAAACTTCCACAACATGGTGACATTCTAATACCAGCCCAGGTATAGCGTGGTCTCCATGGGCATATTCTGTCTGCAATCCGTATGGATAAGAAAAGACTTTATCAGTGAAGTTCCTACTGCTTATTTATTAAGTTATAGTTATCCTATGGCTCAGTTTACACACCCAACTCACCCATAGATCATTTGATGTTTAGGTTAAGAGATCTAAATAAATTTCACATCCCTACCTTTTTTTTTTAAAATCGTCTGTGTAGATATTGGTCACACCTGCAACGCTGTGTTTGATTATCCTTTAAAGCCAATTTTGTAGGGTTTGTTAAAAAGAAAATTGGCAATATTTTCGCCTGCGTAGTGGAAGCGAACCTCACTCACAAAAGACGTCTCTGTGCGCCGCTTATGAAAGTATTTTTAGTTCTTTTTGGAGGTCGAAGGAAGGTATTAAACAAAGGCTTTGCGAGAATATTGACTTCTTGTGTTTTTTCATTTCGATTTTTCTACTTTTTATTTAAATTAAATTTTTCAGATAAATTGAATTAATTCTGTTTTTACTAAAAACGACTTACAAATATTTTTAAAATATTTATATTAGCAGTAACAAAATGTGTACTCATTTTTCAATAAATCTTGTTACTCATTTTGGAGATTTTTAATGCACAATTGTGTATTTCTTTTACCCAACCTATTCTCCATTTTTTGAACTGACAATAGGTTGGCTAAAAAAGGTGTGCAAATTGTGCACAATAAATCTTCAAAATTTAATAACAAATTTAACAAGAATTGGTACATATTTTGTTACTTTATCGATTTACAAAAAATGAGACGCTTTTAAAAATAAATCAATAAATAAGGCCTTCCTTTGAGAAAATATTAATTTTATATCGTATTTCTTTTGTTTTAATTTTAATTATTTTCCTAAATATTCTAATAGATTCTACCTGTAAAAAATACACAAGATGACTAGTTCACATTTTTTTTAAATAAGAGAAGAGCTACAAATATGGCTTTATTCAGTCCTCAGGGTCATCACCCTGTACAGGGTTTTCGTTTATATTTTGACACCCACTTACAACAATAACTTAAATAGATAGAAAAAATCTTCTTTTACAAAAGTTTAATGGTTTTTTATCTATTATCTTTTAAGCATAATGAAAGAACCAAATGAACATCAAAAAGTTAAGAAAAATGAATGAGTTAACTTTTTTTAGTGGAACAGCATGTATATTTTTATTTAGAATGAAAGGTCTACTCATTCTCTTTTCAAAAATAAATAGTTTGCTGGCGTTTCTTTCAGCCGTTTTGAAAATATTCAAGTTTTTAAATAAAAATTAAACTGATACTAAAAATCACCATTGCCTTGGAAAACAAATAATTATTCTACCATGTTCTCTGTAATTGAATTTTTTCTTTATTTACAATTGATTAGACCGGTTCCTATTAATAACATAATTACATTTTTAATTTTTCGTCTTAGTTTCTTTATATGTTCTGGCGTTTCATATTACATTTTATTTAAGGAGTAACTCCACAAAAATAGATCCAGAGGGTTTAAATCGGGGCTTTGAGCGACCATCTAAGAGTGTCATCATCTTTTTATCCAAAAACCATATTATTTCTATCCTTTTCAGTTATCGTTGTCAGTAGGTATCAAAATATAAATAAAAACCCTGTACATAGTTGTCTAGATTTTTTACCACAAACATTCCGTCCTGTTTTATCACAAATTGTAATAAAATATATTTCCATTAAATTTAAATGAGAGCAGTGCAATGCTAATTGAAGAATTGATAGAAAATTTTATTATTGGCATCTTCCAGATCATACACCAGGCTCTTATTTACAAAGGTATATTATTACTAAAACTAAGACATTCAAAAAAATGAACATGGCTTTTTAAAAATTTTCAAAAGTTGTATAAATTTGGTTATCAAAAAACTCGTACAATATAATCGCTTGCTGACACAACGGCTTTTGTTTCGTATTACGAACTACAATGTAACCAAAATTATAATTGAAATATATTTATAATAAAACATGATTCCTTATTTGGCCCAATTAGTAAAACATCTTTTTTGGCATTTAAAAATTTTAGAGAAAGCAAAACTATTGTAGTATTTTTGTCGCTTTACTATAACTATACAGAAAATTAATTATACCTTACACAATTACTGTAGTTAAAAAATAATACCCAATACTCTAATCATTTGTACAACAAAATATTAAAGCAATGCAACTAATTTAATTCTATTACCCCATGTAAATAACTTCCTTCGCATACCAAGCTCTCAATTTTACGCAATGCTCCTCTTGTGAACTACACTAAACATCCCTTTCGAAGGGCGCATCGAGAAACTAATAGTTCCTCTACTGGCCACTGGATGGGAGCAGTAACTGGGTGAACTGCCCTGTCCCTTGAGCGACTTACCTTAGAAAGGGTTGATGGAAATAGTCCGGGGGTAAATACAACATCCACGGCTTGCTAGAAAGTTATGTGCATGTGTATATTTAAGATGTTGTATTTGGAATGTAGATTAGTTAGTATAAATAAAACTAAGTGTTACTGAGTCAACATACAGTATGTCCGAAATTGGGAGGATATGAATCGGGATCTTAGGAACCATAAAAGATAGAAAGATGGGAAAAGTTGTAGGTCATTTAATTGTAAATTCAATGCTGTTCTAATGACGGTTCTATCTTATTTCTGTTTTGAGATATTTTGAAAAAACTAAAACTTTGCATTCTTAAAAAAAATGTTAATATTTTTTATTTCAATACATTTTTAAATTCTGTAAAATATTGCGAAGACAATTTTTTAAACGTGATGCATCCTATATTCAGATTATTATTGTGATGTTTTTGTTTTGAGATACCATTGTCAACTTTTTTCCTTTTGCTTTTTAGCACATTTAAAGAAAAAGTAAGAAGAATATGATAGTTCAGTAACAATCGTCCCCCGGGAAACTTTATATTTTATGATTCTTGACCTCACTCGAAATTATGAATTAGGATACGTGGGCTAGACCTATTTTAGGGCACCACGCATGCGCCAAAATGATGTCATCTGTCACTCGTCAAATGTCACATGTCACCTGTCATATGTCAAAAACCACTTGTTTTAGGAATGAGATGTTGCGCGTAGGTAACTGAAGACCTGAAGTTATCCAAAGCTGTAAATATATCTGTACAGTTCTCATTTGTGGCGCAATTATTAGGTCTTCGCGAATGCTTTCGAGCGAGAAAAAGTTTATTACGATTCGGACGTGGGAACCCGTGGCCCCCAAAGTCCCAAAAATTAATTTTTCGCGAAAATTTGCCAAATATGGAAATAAGATAATTTTTTTAGGCAAAAAAATGAAGATTACTTCGAAATCTACAAAAATGGTCTTTACCATTTTTTTCGCAACATCAATATTTTTCGCAAAAACGGCCGTCAAAAAATCCAGAACATTCCACACTGGATAGATGTGGTAGTTTCTTAACGCGAGTCACTGGTGTGATGAATTTTCCTGATTTAAGAAAAATTATTGGACTTTATTAAAACGAAAAAAGTACATTTAAAAACTAGACACTCTAAGCTTTTAAATGATGTGCATTGAAAAGCATTTCAATAGCAAACGCAAGAAAGATGGTGAAGGAAATTTTCTGGGATCATTGAACACTTGCTAGGGTCCCATTATAAAAAAGATATGTTAATAACAAACCATTTTTTTTAAATATCAATAAGTTAATGAGATACTCCCAAATATTGTGAAAAAAAAACTTTTTTTAATATTCTAGAAAAATCAGAATGGACCCAGAATCATATTATTATGCAATGATAGGTACGGGAACTTTGAATGATTAAAAAATGTAGAATATTGCCTGAGTAACAATTCGTCCGCCCGCTTATAAGTAAATTCATGGTGATAGCGGCATTCTAGCTGTAGAGCGGTAGAGCGGCAGCTGAAATGAGGGGACTTTTGGGTCCCGTTATCTCGAAAACTATCGATTTTTCAAAAAAAAATTATAAGGACCATTTTTGAAGACTACAGACATGGTAATCTTCATTTTTCATTTTAACAAAAATTCTCCAATTCGCATATTTTGGCAGATAGTATCGGGAAACCCATTTTTTGGGCCTTGAGGGCCATTTTCAGCCCTTTTCCACCTGTTAATGTTGATAAAGTGTTTTCGCTCGAAAGCATCCCCAAAGACCTAAAAATTGCGCCACAAGGGAAAACTGTACAGATTTATTCTCTTTGTCCCTTCAATTTAGTGGGCTATTAGGCTAAAACCTAAGACCGATGCCCGCATGCGCGCTTTATTTGGCTTGATCTACTCGAAAGCTATCGACTAAAATCGATTAAACCCGAATAATGAGAAATTCGGGTGCGGTTTTTTAATTTAGAATAACATCATACCAATATAAACAATACCATTCAATTAAAGTTATTTAAATTTACTATATCATTTTTAGGTTCTCTAAAATTGAAACCACCATACGTATAATGTTTTTTTAATAACTCCAGTAATACATAGCCCATAAAAACGCCCATGAGTTTTAAAAATATTGTGTTTTATTAAAACTAAAATATCGTAAAGTTTAAGTTTAAAAAATATTGTGTGGCTAATGTTTTACTTATTAAGGCCAATTGAGAGTTTGTTAAGTAGCAAGTGCCAAGGGTTTTGTAATTAGTAAAACTAACGTGTGTGACCGTTTACACGTTGATTTTATTTATAACTTAACACTTGCACTTCTTACCTGCACTTGCTACTTAACAAAATGTAAATTAGCGTTTACTTTATATAAACATTTGACATATATTTATATGTAACTTTTTTCTCCCTCCTTGTCTTGGTATTAAAATAAAAATGTACTTAGTTTGGTTAAAGGGTACATTGTTTTTTAAAAAATTTCTAAAGTTTTCTCAGAGATACACCGAAGGAAAAATGGCAGTGACCGGAAGAGAAATCTCCGCCCTCGGATTTCCGCCGTTTCCGCTTCTCCATTTCTTGTCTTTTAGAGTAAGATTTAAAAGGGATGTGATCGGTCAATCGTAAGGGAGCAGGGTGGAATAAGACAATCGGAAAATGCCAATGCCGTATCCGGAGACACGACGATCAATATTGAAATACAGCTATTCTGGTGAAACCTTAAAAGGGTAAAATTATGGTTAAAATAAAACAGGCGCGTAGCGCTGGGGGGAGTTTAGGGGTTAAAACCCCCCCGTGAGACAAAAAAATTAACGCCACATGGCTGGCGGTAAGCGGCAACAAGTGTGGTCACGTGGTCAGGCAGTACAGGTGTATGCGGGCGGTGTATGCGATTGTAAAGCTACTTTTTAATGCAGATTTAGTTGGCTAGTGATAATCTTTTGAAGAAAAATGGCAAAGCGATCAAATCAAAGCTCACTGCTAAATATTAAAAAAGTTAACTGAAGGAAGAGCAAGACAGGCATCAAATTAAGAATATAATCGTTACGGATCAAAGTACAGAAGTCAGCACAAAGTGCTTGAATGGTTTGGCGTGATGATGTAATTGAGGTTTCGTATTAAGTATAAGAAACTGTCTGTCTGTATGAATTTTAGTCCAACTTGGGTCAATTGTATTTTCCGTTCTCGCCAGAAACTCGGGAGTTGTAAAAGGTTGAAGTGAGTGGTTAAATACTTAAAAAGTATGTTTATTTATTAATTTATTCACTTGAAATGTGGAAATGTGGTTTCCATGTAGATTTCGATTGAGTACAATGTCCTGTACAATGTTCAAAAACTTTAAACTATTTTTTTATTATAGGGTAGTTGTAGTGATATGACAGGTAAGAAAGAGTTACCTACTCCCAATGTTTATAATAATAATGATATTGCCGTCTTAGAAAACGAGAATTTGTGTACTCCAAAAGAGAAAATAAATGCTTTAAATACGGTGTGAGTTTCACAGATAGACTTTAACTTTCCCAGTAGTGGAGACAGAAATTTAAAATTTCAATTTCAGAGTGGCTCGGAAAGTATAAGTGGCTAGCATATTCTGGCACTGAAGATGGCGCTTACTGTAAATATTGTGCTTTATGCCCTACTGATAAATCGGCTGGTGTAGGTAAACAGAAGCTTGGACAACTTGTGGTTACCAAATTTTGCAACTGGAAAAAAGCACTCGAGAAATTTGAGGAGCATAAAAAAGCAAGTTATCACAGAGCTTCTACTGAAAAATTATCGTCATTAAAGTTGGTTGTCTCAGGTATATCTGAATACATATACAAGTATTACAACCAAAGTGATCTACCTCTCCATACAACAGTATGAAGAGGTATTAGTTTCACAATAAAATCAACTTTTCCGGATTTTATCAAAAATGTGTTGTTTGGGTCAAAAAAAGTCTGTTCGTCTGTGTGTGTATGTGCGTTTGTATTTTTCAATATATAACCTAATTTAAGATTTAAGATTATACTATCATTGTTAATAAACTTGTTTGAAAATCTTTGTATAAAATTTTGAAAACCCTCCCCATTAGATCGCTGGCGCTACGCTACTGAAATAAAATTCCACGGCCGAACATCAGAGCGAATATTACCCTAACTTTTTTTTTGTTTATGACAGCCCACGAAGGCTTGTATGGAGCCTAAGTACTAGGTACCGTGGGTGCTGGGTTTTTAGATGCTTAACCCATTTTATCTCCCCTTTTGTCAACGCTGCCAAAATATTGAAACATGTAGATATTGCATTTCACAGCACTTTTTAGACAATACGGACGTCATCCAAATAACTACTATCTCTGAACTACCCCTGTTAATGTCTAGGTAATATCAGCCAGATGGGACATACAGTTTTACGATAGTTCCCACTCCCAACGGCACTCGGTGTTCACTGGCAATCACCCATCC
>JAHBCN010017761.1:0-17952 GCA_019359885.1 Listronotus oregonensis
TAAGGATAGGTAAAAGAGGGGGTTCAAAGAACTTCGGTTTAAGGGCCCCTTTTTTTGGTGAAGTGGACCGGGGAAAAACTTGGATAAAACCCCAGATTATACCCAAGTTCTTTCCTGCCCCGGGACCGTTCTTGAACCCCCAAGGCGAACGTCGGTGTTCGGGGAAAAAAAGGGGAGGACCCAGTGGGTCGGTAGAAAACGGGCCCAAAACCCTTTTTATTCGTCGGAAAACAGTTCGCATGCCAATATTTCTTCCATGTTCTGCAAACCATTCATTTGCAATGGACCTGGGTAGTGGAAAACGGCCCCTTTAAACCCCCCAAAATCTTAGGCGACGATCTTCGCGGTTGTTGTTCTACGGCGGCGTCCAGTCCCCCTTGCTCTTCGCTCCCCTTCAACCCCACCAAATAACACCTAACCACGGTCTACACCCCTTTTTGCACTCTAACAAAAATTTTTCCCCGAAAAAAAAACCCCCCCCCCAAGCCCCCTATAGGGCCCCCTTTTTAAAAACTAAAAAAAGGACAAAACTACAGGTCTCCGTACAGGCATTGAATCGTAAGAATGTAAAAAACCCAAAAATCCGCCAAATTTGGTCTTTACTGCGGCTGCAATATTCAATTTTAGATTGTTAGTGAATTTTAAAAATGCAGTATCCGAAATTTCAGACTGATAAGGCTGTTCCCCAATTTTTAAAGTAAGATAAATAAATTCCCCAAATTTTTTTTAAAAAATAAAACCATTTAAACTGGGTTTTCCCGGATTTCTAAGTCACTTAGTATATTAATACAATAGTACTCTGTTTAATTAAAACAACAATTACAAAGTCGATTTTCCGTTCGATAAAATTTTAGATGTTCATATTAGTTTAACCTTTTTAAAAAATCTGTTTTTCAATCAAAGATTTTTTTTTAAAAAAATTAGGCTTTTTTTTTGGGGGACGCTATTTTTTTTTTAAAAAATATATTTTTATTTATATATTTTATATATTTTATATATATATATATATATATATATATATATATTATATAAATATATATATATATATATATATATATAAAAATATATATATATTAAAAAATATATATATATATATAATATAATATATATATATATATATATATATATATATATATATATATATATATATATATATATATAAATATATTTTAAAAATTTTTTTTTAAAAATTGTTTGCCGGGTTTGGGAACCCAAAAACATAATATCCGTTTTAAAAAATATTTCGCCTCCCTTGTTTTTTTTTACTGAAAAAATGTTTTTTAAAAAGGTGGAAACGAGGTTATAGGGCATTTTTCGCTATAATAATTATAATAGTAGCCTGTCTCTAATTTTTTTCAATTTCCGGTTTAAAAGTGTCATTTTTTCATGGGGATTTCTTTTCAAAAAAGGGTGGCAGTCCCTGACACCATTGTTATATGCTTATTAAGCAAAAAGCAAAAAAAATTTTCCCAAAGAATAATTATCTTTTTTTGGATAAGAGGGGTTTGGGGGGAAATCACTAAAAAAAAAAAAAATTTTTTAGTCCTTTTTTTAAAAAAATTTTTGCTCTTTCTTGGATGCTATTTTTCAAATAAATCTAAAATGAAAAAAATATTTTCAACTAAAAAAATATTGAAAAAATAGTTAATTTCCCCCAAAAAAATGTTTAAGGAAACAGACGTTGTTTATATGAAACTTTTTTAAACAATACAGTGTATAAAATTTTGGGATCTACTTTTATTGGTAACTCAACCAAGAGCTACAGTGTTGGTTAAAGGGGGAAAAAGTTTTAGACAATTTAAATTAAAATTAAATTTTTTTCAGATTTAATTTATTTTTTGGGTTTTTAAGATAATTAAAAAAAACCCAAAAAAGGTGCTTTTTTTTAAATTTTGCCTGTAGCCCAAAAAATACCAATTTTACGGTTTTATGATTACTCATTATTAGAACATTTTTTTTAAGAAGAATTTAATTTAAGTAAAAATATTATAACTTTATGTGTTTTTGAGATATTTAGGCAAACCTTGGGTTTTCATATGGACGCCATATTGGATCTTTACATTCTTGAAAAGAGCTCTTCAAGAGCTTTTCATTGTTATCATAAGTCTAGGTTTTCAGATTGCTTAAGTTCAAAAAAAGATAATTTTGTTTATTTGAAATTAGGCTTAGACGAGACTGCGTACTTGCCGCCCTGTTTCATAAAAAACAAATGATACGCATCTTATAATTTAAATAATGTAAATGTCAAAATTAGCGTGCATCTTATTTCTTGTTTAGGAACGCCTTTAACAAAAAAAATTTTTATTTTTTAAGTATCTACAATAATCTTTAATTATTCCAATGATAAAAAAAGGGGGGTATGCTAGAAATTTATTTTGAATCTAACAGAAATAAAACTGCAGCACTTGCATACGGGGAAAAAATTTCCCCGGGGGCAATAAATTTAAAAAGACATTTTAGATTCGTTGTTACAAACTTGTTAGCCTATGGATCTTTTGTGAAACCGAACCCAAAACTTATATAAAAAATAATAAAGCAAAGAGGGATTATAATGGAAAACTTTGAGATGATCCCACAACATCGGTTAGAAAAGTGGAAGAACAGACAACAATTCTAAGTATCTGTGCATCGGTCTTTAAAAAAAAACCCTTTTCATCCCCCCAAACCACGTATTGTCCAGGGTCATCAGGGGAAAGATTTCAATAGACAAATAACCTTTAGTCAAGGTTTATTACTAAATGTCAACAGATACCCAATTTCCAATCCCAAAGGGGTTTTTTGGTGACGAAACCCGGTTTTTCAAATTGTGGAAATTTTTAATAGGCACAATTATCACTGTGGGGTACAGAAAATCCCATAATTTTGATGAAAGACGGCTAAAAAAAGGGTTTTGGGTTTAATGTCTGGTGTGGCATCATAGGGAAAATTTTTAAAAAAAAGCTTTAATTTTCGTCTCACAATTAGATAAAAAAAAAATTTTTATTAATTTTTTTTTTTTTTTAAAACCTTTAATTGGGCCATTAATTTTTTTAAGAAACTATAAATGGAGATAGGTATTTTACTCCTACAAGAACAATTTTACCGGCCTTGAAATACAGTTCCGCCAAAGAAAATTTTAAAAAATTTTTGGTTCCAGCAAGACGGATTCCCGCGCACGGTACCCCCGGGGGGGATGAGGTCCTTAGAAATACCTTTAATGACAACATAATCGCTAATAATGGGCCAATTGCTTGGCCAGCTAGATCACCGGATATCACACCCCCTGATTTTTATCTATAGGGACACGCAAAAAATGAGGTGTACGAGTTTTCTCCGGCCGAAACTAGACTGGAACTAGAACACAGGGTACGGGATGTGTTTGCTTCCATCAACCGAAACACGTTACGCCGAGTTACCCGCAAGGTGTTGGAAAAATGCGAGAAATGTGTGGAAAATGGAGGAAGACATGTACTGTGATTTTATTTTCTTGTTTACTTTATTTCTTGTTTACAGTTGTGTTTAATTATTATCAGTTTAAGGTAATATTAGGAAGTATAAATTTTTGCAAAAAGCATCACTTTTTTTGTATAAGTTTTGAATTTCGCTCTCACAAAAGACCCATAGGGTAATAAGTTCATCACTAAGAATCTTAAATGCCTATGGTTAGGTTGATTGTCCGGATGCGTATCATTTGTTTTTTATAAAACGGGCGGCCATTACGCCGTCTAGTCTAACCTACCCAGATAGCACAATTTACTTTAAAAGTGCTTAAAAAGTACTCTTGTTTTGAACAAAAATGCTTAAAAAGTACTTGTTTAAAGCGCTTTTTAACCATTTTGGCGCCCCCTCCGCCGACAAAAAAACGACATGTTAAAAAGCACTCCCAATCAGTACTTCTAAAGCGCTTTCTGTAAGTAATTCAAAGCAATTTATATTAATGCTTTTAAAGCACTTCAATCATATGCCTCTAAAGCATGTAATTAAGTCCCAACCTTATGTTGTCACTGTTTAACTTCTTAAATGATAACTTAAAGTAAACTGCTCAACCAATGCATGTAGCCACCTAATTTAAATTTTTGGTCATATTTAATATTTGTAACTTTACTATAAATAAACTTTAAAAAACAGTAAATTAAGGGTAAGACGACATCACTGAATAGGCAATGTCAAAGACTCAAAATTGACCTCTTAAGATTAGTGTGTCAAAGTCCAATAACTTTATTAAGAGAATAACAAAAAATTGTTTAATACTAGTTGTAGAAATTAATCAAGACTACCAAAGTATTGAAAATATTACAGGGTACTTCAAAAAGTCATGACGCGCAACAATACTTTTTTAAATGTATATAATTTGATTTTTTTGTGTAATCTTTTTTTATAAAAAATTTTTTTTTCAAGTTTTAAATTTTTGATAGTTTCTGGATATAACTCTTTGAAAAGTGATATTTAAGACTCTAGCATCTAAACGGCTCAAGCTAAAGCGAAAAGGTTTGCACTTAATCTTAATTTTTTAAGACCGGGTCCAATAATGGTACAAATGACACTTGGTGTACCTTGGTGACACGATGGTAACTATGATGATTAGTACTATTGGGTGCCAAAAAAACTAAATCAGCTTCGGTCTAGATTCTAGAGGGCCTTTCAAATGTAAAAAATGTCACTTTTCAAGGGGTTTTTGAAACTATTAAAAATTAGAATCAAGTATGAATTCAAAAAATGCTTATAATTAAGATTACAATAACAAAATATAGCGCCTATATTGTATAGTTGATAGAGGCAAAATAAGTATCTCAATTAGGCTGTAATTAGGGGATAAACATAACTTAATATTTCTAAAAATAAATTAGGTGGCTTACATGTAATTGTTGAGCAGCAAAGGGATACAAAAAAAAAAAAAATTTTAAAATTAGCCTTCTATTTTCAAAATAGGATAAACAATATTCGCTTAGTTTGACCCTTTATCCTCAAAGTTTGTCTTCACCCTCAAAAACTGGCTTCACTGCTTCGTTGCTGTGGGTCTAATAAAGAAAAAATACACGAATTAAACAAGGGCAGTCCCATAGTTTTAAAAAAACCCCCCCCCATATTCTGTAATGGAAAAAAAATGTCTTTCTATTTTATGTTTTGAGGAAGAGGAAAATTTCCCCCTCTAAATACTTACAGAATATGGGGGCAGATTGCTTATCAAAATAAGACCACAAGTATTTTCAACTAATATAGAAAACGTGATGTCACTGCATCACAAATTTTCCAAAGTAAAGTCCAGAATAAAGAAACCTTAATAAGTGCGTGAAAGTTAATTTTACCAAACTTTTGAGTGAAAAATACTTTTGGCGATGTTTTGATAAGCAACTCGGTAGATATTCCTCTACGCATAATTATGTATAAAAATATTATTTTAATGGAACAATAGATAAACTTAGAAATCACGGAAAGAAGATCTAGGGCTATTATTACTTCACCGTATTTTCTGTCTCTTTCCTCGCCCGCCTTCTCGGTCGATCGAATTTTAGGAAATGTTTTGTGATTTGTTCAACTTCTTGATCGTTGCGTTTTTTTAAAGATTTCTTCACAGCAACTAAAATAGGAAAACACCACGGTTCAAAATCATCCTAACTAACCTAATTAACCCAAACCTAACCTAACTAACCTAAACTTTATTATTAAAAAGGGGGGGTATGATAAAATTATTTTCATACACGGCGTCTCTATAAATGGACCCCCCAACCTTTTTTTCTCGTCCTTGTGGAAAAAAATGCTCTAGGTAAAAGTTGTAGTGTTTCAAACAGAAAAAATTTAATTTTCATATAAGGTTTAAACCTAAAATAAGAAAATGAAAAAAACTGTTTTCTCCAGCTTAAACAGTTTAGATGCCAAAATGTTCAAATATAAAATGTAATTTTCTCCTTTTTTTTGAGACACCCTGAATAAAAAAAAACTATAACTTATATATTGAGTATTTTTTTTTACAGAGTCAAGTAAAGCAGAAGTTAGAGGGGGTCCATTTATAGTGTGACAACCTGTACAATTTAAAAAACCCAAATTCTTTAAAAAATTTTTTTACATAAAAATGGTATTGAAGTAAATGTTAGGAAACTACTGGTACCTAAAATATTTTATTCTAATAAGGTTCAGCCAAACTGAATAAAAGGCACTCAAAAAGTAAAATTTCTTACCAAGTATTAACTTTAAAACGTTTTTTAAGGCGGAGAACTCTTCCTTTTTGGTTTCTTCCAGTTCAATTTAAATTATTGGTCATAATGGCTGATAGAATACGCCGGGTCGTATCGACCGCATCTTTTCCCCCCAACTGTTTTTATAAACAAGCACTAGAAGAAATTAAACATATTAAAACTATGTACTCCACAACTTTAGGAACAAAATACTCACGATAGATCGACAAAAGGGTTTGGTTAGATTCCGCTAACATTACGATGGACCAATAAGAGTTCGAGATCGAGACGCGCACTTTTTGTGGCTGTTTTCAGTTTTCAAGTAATTGTCAGTAGGGGAAAAGCTTTTTTTTCACAATACAAGATTTATGAAAAAGACGAAGATTACTTTTACAATAAATTCCTGTACATTGTACTAACAGCTGAAATAGGAACAGGTTAGGTTTATTCGGCCCGATTCGGATGTGCTGTCAGCCAATCAAAACAAAGCATCATAATTGGGTCAGGGCTTCCTATGGCGGGAGGTTTGAAACAGAAACATATATCTCTTTCGAAAGTCTTACAGTGCCGAAATTAAGCAGTACTAAAGCCTTAAGAAATTCGCCGATTTTACGAAATACAATTGTGTGAAATTGGGCGCTTGTTAGGCATTTACAAGCACTAGGTTTAAATGCAAAAATCGATCGCATTTTAAGCACTTTTATCGCTTAAAAAAAAAAAGATCTTTATGTGCGCTTCGTAAGTGCTTTAGCATATATTTTTCAGTGTTTAATTTCTGACTGGCGGCCGTAACATTTTTAGCAGTTTGTTTGTTAAGTGTGCTATCTGGGTACTATCAAATAAACAAAAATTATCGTTTTTAGAGCTTAAGCAGTCTGAAAACCTAGACTTGTGATAGATACATCAATGAAAAGCTCTTAAAGAGCTCTTTTCAAAAATGTAAAAATGCAATATGGCGTCCGTATGAAAATCCAAAGTTTGGGTAAATATCTCAAAAACAAATAAAGTTAAAAAAATAATTTTACTTAAATTAAATTCTGCTTAAAAAAGTGTTCCAATAATGTAGTAATCCCAACACCGTAAAATTGGTAGTTTGTGAGATACAGGCAAAAGTTAAAAATGCACCATTTTGGTTTTTCTTAATTATCTCAAAAACCATAAAACTTTTCTAATTTAACCAACACTGTAGCTTTAATGGTTCCCGAGTTACCAATACATGTAGGCCCAATTTGGGACACACTGTATGTTAAACAAATAAAAAAAAATGCTTTGGATCTTTTTTGACACGCATATTTTATTTTTATTTTTTTAAGAGGCAAGTAAGTCTAGGTGCAAATTAAAAAGCGTCTTTTGTTAAAACAGTTGATGGTTTACCGTTCAGGACAGAGGATATCTTGGTATTAAGAAAATAAAAGATGTGTTTGGTTTGCTTGGAGTATAATTTCTGACATTTTACGGAGAACAAAAGGAACTGTTGGCAAGTAAATAAACTAAAATATCAATAGTAGAAAAATCGTATTTATGTCTTGTAGTTTATTTTATAAATAATTTGAATATTTTCTTTAGCCCACAGGAAAATGAAAGAATGTCTATATACCCAAAATATTAATTTTTACTGTATCCTATAACATTTTGTTTTAAAAAACCGCCTATAAATTTTACTTTACCTATTTGTTTGCTTTTACACAAATAGGCACGGATTTATCTCGTTGTGTTTTGTTTTGTGTAGCAAAGCAAGCACTAAATTGGAACAGGCAGGCCATTTATAACGGGCAACCATTTCATCATCCCAAAATCATATTTGTTACCTTCAGAAACACATTTGATTTCACATTCCGAAAACAATGGTTTATACTGCCTAACCTATGATGATTTAAAATATTCTTTTTTTTTAAAAAAAAAAAAAAAAAAATTTATTTATTTTAAATATAAATTATATATATATATATATATATATATATATATATATATATATATATATATATATATATATATATATATATATATATATATATATATATATATATATATATATATTAGTTTTTAATTGATCCTCAGTACATAATACTACCTATAGGTGTGACGTCTTAATTATATTTTTATATACACATATTAATTTTTTTCTTTCATGAGAAGAGTATCTTTAAAGATCCACTTACAAACAAAAGTATAAAAAAATACCTTTTAGATGGGCCTATCAGCGTAGAAATGACGTCTATTAACAACATATCCCCACCTTCGCTAACTTTTAAACATATTTTACAAGAATTGCCAAAAAATCAAGCTACTTTACTTTTTAATAAATAATTTTATCAAATAAAATTACTCTTGCAAGAAGAAAATAGTTTTGAAAAATATACAGTTTTAAATAAAAAGTAATTATAGTTCTGGTTACAGTAAATAGAAATTTACCCAAAGTATCAAAGGCAATAAGTATATTTTTAATTAAACTACAAAAAACGATTTTCTTTGCAATAAAACTTAAATTTCCGTGTTTCAGATTATGCCATAAAAACTTTAATTATGTAATTAAAACTAAAGTAAAGTTTTTATTATATTTTATGTTTGAAATTTATTAAAAATATTATCAATTTTAATCATCAACATTAAAAAAAGTTCTTCTTTTTATTTGCGGAAACCAGATCATCGTCAAAGAACTTGGGGATGCTACGTTTCTTAACCACCTTTTTTCAACGGTCTTTCATCTAAACTTTGTAACTAGATCTTTAGTTTGCTTTCTTTTTAACATGTAACTATTATGGTAGATGAAGCGTTTATAAATTTTACTATATGAATGCTGAGTTCTCGGGCCCAGTATTAAGACCAATTTTCTTCTCACTCCGTATTAATGATGTTTTCTCCTCTAGGAATAATACCAAGTCTGGTTTAGTAAACCAGTGCAATGATGCAAATGTCTTTTTCTCGGAAATTTTAAAAGATATTGAATTGGCACACCAGAATATTTTTTTCTAATTCGAAACGTCAGAGGCACAATTATGTTCGCTGTGGCGAAGAAGTTTACCAGTTCTTAGCGACTACATATAAGCGGTAAAATTTTGAAGAACAAAAAACCATTTAATCTTACTCTTAAATTGCATTGCATAACCTTTATAAATGGCATATTAACAAATCAGTAGACATAGCAATCATCGGAAATTTTAAAGTTTACTTTCAAGTCAAAAATTATTTCTCTCCTTCTGATTTTCACTCAGTATGTAACCCAAGACAGCTCCTTATTAGTGTTGCTTCCATGTCTGGGAACAGAATTCTTTCTCAACACCAAGTACTCTAGATTTTTTGCAAAAGAGAATAGTTTGCCCTATTAATCATTCTGTTATGACTGTTAAGCTTTTTCTCACCGACAAACTGTAGGGTACATTATCCCCTCCCCACCCCCGTATAGATCTTTCCACAGCTTCTGCTCTGAAAAATTATTAAGTTTAATTTTCATGGCACCTTTGATAAGAGCACCACAAGGTATCACTTATATGCATCCCTCTACGATCAATCTGGAAAAGCTCTAAGCTTTTTACTTTTTCCACTATTTCCTTTTCAGACCCTCTTAACCAGGGAACCTTCTGCGTATAGAATGCTTTTCTTTTCTTCCATTTCTATAATAACGGCTGTTTCCTTTATCTAAGACATGCCCGTTAGCTTTCCCAATTAAAAACAAAATTTATTTTTCGACATCCGCTCGACCCTTAATCTTCAACGTTGCAACTTTTTTCTATTTTTTGAAAGTTTATGCATTTAACAACATTCTCTGAAAATTTTAGAATGATCTGAGAATTCTAAATGTACTTTTCTGCCACACGTTTTATTTATCGGAGCGCTCGACACACGCGACAAAGCGCGCATTGCTTTAACAAACCGCCAATCATCAGAGGCTCCTAAAGACGGCAGAATATGGCCTAGAGAAAATAAAAGTCAAATCCTGGAAGAAGTAGAAGGAATTATTGGAAATTATTAGATATTGGTAAGATATGTTTTTTCAGTTTTTCGTTAAAAAAAACTTTTTTCTACTTGCGTGTGCAAAGTACTTACTTTGCACACGCAAATGAGTGCGCAAAGTTTAACTTTGCGCACGGAAACTCTTTGCGCACGCATTTTCGTTCTACATATTTGCCGTATTTATGTTCGATTTTTTAATGTATTAATAACTTCTGGATGAAATAATATTAAAAAAAGGGTTCTACATATTCTTTTATTGTTCCTTTTTGGATTTTTATAGACATTTGGCGCTTAGTAAATATCCCATATCAATTTTCTTTATTATCATTTTAATATTTTTCCATGCACCATATATTTCATAGACACCATGCTAAACAATAAAAAATCAAAGAATTTTTCTTGTTGCTGCAGTAATCAAGTACAAACATTTTCTAATGTCACGGAAGCATCAGAAAATTCGGTAAAAAGTTTAAAATAAGTTCCTAAGAATGGAGGAAGAATTGCCAGACGATGTTTTAAAAGCCGCAAGTTTGGCCAACTTAGAGCTCCTGCTGGCAAAATCAAAAGAAAAGTACGAGAAACAGTATAATTTATTTGAAACATGGTGTGAAGAAAAAGGCGTTAGAACTTTGAAACAGGTGGTACTTTTAGCCTATTTTCTTAAATAAAGCAAGGAATTTAGTCCAAATACTTTATGGTCAAAATACTCCATGCTGAAAAGTGTTTTAAGCAGCATTTATTAGGAAACAAAATGTAGGCTTTCGGCCAAAAAAGTCAAGTATTTTTTCAAAGGAAGACTACATTTATTAATGAAGCACCTGATGAAATATATGTTTTGATAAAAATTGCGACCATTTTCGGACTTGCTGACGCCTGCAGACGAGAAGAACCCGCAAAAATGAAAACATCCGACATCGAGGACAAAGGCAACCTAATTGTTGTGAAGATTCCAGAAGCAAAAAACTATACCTCACGTACTTTCGTCCTGTCTGAAGAGATCAACGACGGAAAGTATTTGTTCTTATGTCGGAAGTATACAGCATTACGGCCACCGACAACACATCAACGGTTTTTCGTATATTTCAAAAGAGGAATTTGCACACAACAATGCGTTGGGATCAATACATTTGTAAAGATGCCTTCTGAGATAGCAGCATTTTTAAAGTTGCCGAATCCAGAGCTATATACCGGTCACAGCTTCCGGCGATCTTCTGCAACGTTACTTGCAAATTCCGGAAGAGGACTCATAGGTATAAAGCGGTTAGGCGGTTGAAAACGACAAATGTAGCCGAGGGATACATTGAAGAATTAACAGGCTACAAAAAGGGGTTAAGTGATAAAAATTTAAACTCCAACAAGCCAAAAACTCTCAAGAAGCCAGATGAAATGTCCTGTTCCACAGACGCTGTTCAATCAGCTAAAACACAAGATTTCGTCTTAACATCGAGCAGCGAACCAACATCTACGTTCCTAAGAAATCATTTGAAATCGGCCATAAACCTTCAACATGCAACTAATTGTACTTTTAACATTAATATTTTTAATAATAATTAATAATATTTTTTTTTGTATAATCAGTTAAAATAAAAATTAAATTATTTACTTTGGATTTTTAATTTTTACTGAAATATTCGTATATTTCTAATAATCATATTCTTTAATAAAACGCTCGTAGAAAAAGTATTCGCAAGTAGAAAAAGTATTGTTCCTAATACTTGCGCAAAGTGATACTTTTCCGCACGCCAAAGCAGTTAGACGAACGACTCGAAGCGGAGTTCGGATAAGCTTTAAGGTTAAGTTATTAGGAAAATAACTATAAACGCATTTATCTCGAAACTATGTTTTTCGACCTTACGTTGTCCGATTCTTAAAGACTACCATACCGATTCTCGTGAAATTTTAACCAGATAATCCTCAGATGTATGAGTTCAATTCGACCTACCACTATTTTTTTTTAAAGCAAAAACCACAAAAAAAACACTTTTTTAATATTTTTTCTAAAATAGTTCGCCATCTTGTTAATTATATGTAAAATTTAATGACTGTAGGTCGAATCGAACCCACTGTTATACCTAATCTAACGCCACTAAATTTTAAAATCTCATGATTCGTTTCAGAGATATGGACAACGTAACTCACATATCTACTTTTTGAAGCGTTACCAATACCTATAATTATTATGTCTACAAAATGTTTAAACTTATAAAAAATATTTTTTCCAGCAGTTCAAAAGTGTGTTTATTAGACTTAACAACTTTTTTATTGTTAACTTTAATAAAAGCTTAAAAAAATAGTGAAAATACGTTTTTTTACAGCGCGCCGAGTAGACTAACCCCTTAAACGTTTTTTTATTATCTTTATTATTGTTAACAATAATTATATGTGCCATTATTTAACAGAACATATGTGTTTTTAACTATAATTTTAAACATCGCTGTATATACTAATATAAAACTGTCTTGGTGTAAATTCTGGTCTTGCCTTTAATCCAAAGGAGTATTCTCTATGCTAATATATTCATAGAATTAAAATTACGTTTTTTTAAAGAGAGTGCATTTTTAAGTTGAGGTTTTCGCTTGATGGTGCGTTAAATGCAGAAGAAAGAACTAAGCTTGAATATATTTCTTTTTATTCTCCCCCAATAGCTCATTTGAATTAAAGATGGGTTTTTTAAATACTATTTATACGACATTATTTTGAATCTGCATTGGGAATTTAAATAAAAAGTATTTTTAATTCGTTTTATAATGCGATCGTTTTCAGTATCAATATAGTCCTTTATTTATTTTTTTTTTGTTATTTCCCAATATTTGGTGTAGCTGTGATTTCGTAATTAAATACAAAGAGTTCTAAAGATTTTTGTAAAAACTTTTTTTTCGCGAGAAAAATTTTTGGGTAAATTTTTTTGGTCGCTACCCTGTATGGTCTTTTAGATTTTTTTTTACGAATTTTTAGTTTATTAATATGCAAGACCTTGTGCAATATTGTTTTTTTGTTTTGACTTTCGGTAAAAAAAAATCCTAAAAAATAGAACTTAGTGAGACGGACATGCTATCAATAAGAATTTTCTTTACAAATTCTTCTTAAATTATTTGGCCCGCTCTGTTTGTAAACCCAAACTTAAAATATTACATGGCATTGAATGTACTGCTTATGTGTGATTTAATTTTGTCGAAGTTTCTTGTTTCTTTCTTAGCGTTAAATGTATTTAGTAACATTAATATATTTAAAATGTAATTTTTGTTTGTTATGTTGTGTTTGTGTTAAAAACCGTTTATATGGCGCATGTTTATATTAACTTAGAGTTACTGAACATAAAGGACTTAAATCATAAAGAAACCATTAAGTCTCTGTGCCGAAATCCATGCCATCGCAATAAAAGATTTTTTTTTAACGAGCTTTACCACACTAAAACGAATCACAAAAAGTTTCACCTAAACATTACCGTTACCATTTTACGACTAAAAAAATAGTTTATGCACCTTAGTAAATTACACAGTAACTGATTTAATACAACTTTTAAATAAGAATTGCTTGAAAAAAATTTCAACTATAAATTAATGTCAAACTAAAATCAATAACAAAAATGTGAAGAAATGGTAGTATCAGAAGATAAAGACAAGTAAATTTGACAAATTTGATAGATTTTGTAAGTGATGGACGTATGTAAGCGTTGTTTGTAAAGTATCACAATTAGGAAAAAAAATCAGATAAATTTTCATAAACCAAAGTTTATAAAAAAAGCCTTTGACTCTTGGTCTAACGTTTGCACATTTGTTTGGAATTAAAATACTTATAAAAAAAAAAGATAACTTAAATTAACCCAAATTTTATTTAAAAATTTTAAAGAAAATTAAAATGAAATTACAAATATATATTTGAAATGGGCACGCTTACCAAAATGATGCAAATTTATTAGAGAAATTCTTTTAGATAATGTATTCATATTCAACCAACCGTGTAAGAGTAAAGAGTGCACGTAAATAAAGTAGTTTGGACCTACTTATACAAATTTAAACCAAAATTGGTGTAATTTTGGCTGTAATTGAAAAAAAGGTAAGGGAGAAGTTAAAAAAAAATAAATAGAAAATGACAGTTTATAAAGAATTAAAAATAATTTTAAAAGTATTTTTATCTTACATCCCTTGTTTAAATTAAAAATAAAATTTTTAACTTATGTCATTTCAAAAAAAATTTTAAACCTAAAAATTATTGGTGTTTTTTTAAATGAAAATCAATTTGTGGTTTAGCACAATTCAAGAAAATTATAAATTTTTAACCATAAAAAAAATAATAATAAAAAAGATTAAAGCTTTTCCCCCAAATTCCAAAATTTTCCTGAATAATTTGGATTACCCTTTAATGGGTTTTTAAAATTCATTCTAAAAAAACCCGTAATAAATAATAAAGGGTTTAAATTAATCATTTATTAAAATAATACACTTAAAAAAATTTAATTTTTTTATTAATTTTATTAAAAAGTTATTTAAATATTTCTTTTCGATTTTATTTATTAAGTAAATAAAACAAATTATTTAAAAAAAAAAAAAAACTGCAAAAATTACATAAATAAAAAAATATTTTTCCTCTTTTGGTTTGACAGATTGTGTGAAACATAGTAGTATGGAACGAATTTGGTGGTCAAAAAAAAAAAAATAAACAAAATGAAATTTACCTAAGAGAAATAATAAAATGAAGGGTCCAGTGGAAAAAGGATGAGATTCCACTTTTTCCCAAAATCGACATTTTGACGCGAAGTATTAATACACCAAACCATACAGGGGACAAACAATGAGATTCCACTGAAAACCATGATTTAAAATAGGCAGCACTGTGGAAAAACAATGAGATTCCCACGCGTTGAATTGCGTTTTACTTTGAAAAATGGGGTCTCATCGTTTTTCCACTGGACCCTTCAAATAAAGGTTTTTTAACCAAGTCATTTTTATCTTACGTCATAGCTGTGTTAATTTTTGAAAACTAACATTTTTGAATTGTGTCACTTTTAATGGATATCATTTTTGAATGACATAGGATTTTTTGCGCATGTGTTATTTTAAGAAAAATCAATTTTGATGAGTGTTATTTTTGACGAATGTCAAGTTTTGACTGATGTAATTTGTTGCGGATAAAGTTTTTGACCCCTATAAAATTTAACTGTGACTATTTTTACCAGCTATTTTATAAATAGATATAAACATAATTTTTTAGCAAATTTAAAATTTTATGGATTAATTCGAAGTTACCCTGTATAGAAGGTTTTTCAAATTCGACTTTCAGTTTCAAATATTGAAAAATATTTTTGAAGCTCCCCCACCAGATTATTATTATATTGTATCCATATAAGTAGCCTGTAAAAGAAATCTTTAAAAAACCTTTAAAATAGCTGAAACAGCTATATAATACAATTACCAGGATTGGGATCTCGGAAAGAAGTTTAAATTAGGACAAAATTACGTATTGGGGAGCCCAATAATACACCGTTGAAAAATTGAGGTTATCTTTTGTACTTTCGGAATTATGGCATAAAAACTGAAATTTTTGATTTTTGTTTTTATTTTTTTAAAAGTTTATTTCAAATACAATTTAATTTGAGCTTTTTGCAGTTGTATTATGTAGTCAAAAATTTCTTATGAGGTTTCGTTTTCGTTTAACCATCATTAACTTTATTTTTTTAAATTCGGTCCTGGATTTTTTTTAATTTTTTTTAACCTCTTATTATCCCAATTACAAAAATGTGTGGCACTTAATATTTATTTAACAAATATGCAACGCCCCTATAAGAAATCCTTGTCTAACTCATTGTGTCTTATGAAAAATATGTTTATTTAACAGAAAAATATCCAGTGTTATACATCATTTTAATTGGGATTTAAACTACTTCAAAAAAGTGCAATAAAAAATCGAGGGCCGTATTTAAAAACATAAAGTTGATGATGGTTTAGCGAAAACGAACCTTAAAGAAATTTTTGACTTTGCCAATACATGAAGCGCAAAAGTTCCAATGAGAATGAATTTTTAGATCACCAATACGCAACTTTGCCCCAATTTAAACTTCCTCGTATCTCTTACCGTTTCTGAGATCCAAATGGTAAGAGTCGAATTTGAAACACCCTGTATAAATTTATGTGTAATTTATTACCAGTCAATTACCCTAGTCTTTATTAAAATACCAGTTTTTAGATAGCTACCGTTTTTATAATGTAAATTTTATTTTAATTTTAATTTTTAGGTACCAAGTTTTGTGTACAGTATACCACCATAAAAACTACAAAAGAAAAATGAAGAAAAAATGTTCAACAAAAAAAATGTTGTAATCAATAATATTCTTAAATAATAAAGTAATAGCTAATTCAAGTGTGGTTTTTTATTTCTATCTCCTAACAATACCGATGTACCCATTCATCATCTTCCTGATAATCAAATAAATCAAAACGCCGTGAAGCAACATTCCTCTTCGAAAAAAATAATTCTAGCACAATCACAAAAGGTGTACAATCATTTTGTTATTCGGTAATGCACCCACAAATCATGTTTTATATGTAAAGCGGACGTCCAACCCACTTATATTATAACTAGCTTAGGATTCTAATACTGCCCACACGATTAGGCATGAGGTCGATTCTATAAGATATACAGAGTGACTCATTTATTTTGTCTTATTTCTGCAAAGCTACAGAATCTTAAAAAGGAATATTAAACATATTGTAATAAAGAGATGACCAAACTTATGAATTTAGCTTAAATAACAATTATTTCCATATTTTGATGACACACGATTTCCCAATACGTGAATTTTTCATGTCATATTTAAATATTTAACTTAAGGATAATAATTAGGAAACTAAACTATTTTAAGCCCCTAAAATTTTCTTTGAATTAACCCTTTTAACTAATTTTTATATCAAGACAATACATTCTAGTGATGTAACAAATATTCGCGTTCGAATTTGCATTCGCGAATATTTGCATATTTTTGCATACTTGCATTCGGATTTCGTATTCGCAAAATTTCTGCGAATGTTTTGCGAATATAAATATCAGAAAAAAAAAACAATATAAACATAATAGTTGGTTCATAACATTGGAATCCATTAATTTTTTTTTTTTTATTTCAAAAAAAAACAACCTTTAATCCAATTTCAGCTTCCTTTTTCATTTTGGATTTTTAAAAGTAAACAAACGAAAACAAATAATTTTATGAAATTTGAACAAAAACTAAATTTTTTAACTTTGGAAAGCATTCGTTACATCACTAAAAATACCGGTGATTTTTTTTCCAAATTCAATTAAATTTTAAAAACCCTTTTCCCCAAGGGGGGGGAAACGGCTTTTAAAAAAAAAACGTGCTTTTTTTTTTACGTAGGGGCTTTTAAAAAAGTGTTTTGGGTCTAAAAATATTTTTTTTTTTAAATTTAACCCTAATAAGATTTTTTTGTTTTTCTTAAAAAAAAGGTCTTTTTGGATGAAACGTTCTTTTCAAAAGTTTTGTCAAAAATTTAACTTTTCTTTAGGCTTAAAAAATTTTTAATATGTTTTAAAAAAAAATTTGACCCCCTTATAATTAAAAAAATATATTTATGTTCTTCAGTACATCATTTAAAAATTTTTTCTAATCTTTAAAAAGGGGAAAGGGGGGAAAAAAAGTAAAATCTATTTTTTTCTATTTTTGATTTTTTTTTTTCCCAAATTTTATTTTTTATTTTTTTTAAATAATGAAAAAAAGATAATAAAAAAGTAAACAGGAAAAATTATTAAAAAAAAAAAATATTTAAAAAAAGCAGAAATTAAAAAAAACAACGTCTTTCCCCGAATTTAGAATTTTTTAAACCAAAAATTATTTAAACTT
>JAHBCN010017762.1:0-17966 GCA_019359885.1 Listronotus oregonensis
TGTGACCTGTGCCCAACAAGGACTTTTCAATTACAACAATAATTTTCTAAAAATATGTCTTAGGGATAAAATTTGTCTATTTCTACATTAACAAGCATCACATTTATTTGATCGATATCCTAAATAACTTGCTAATGTGCTTCTTAAAACTTAAATGTATACTTACACATAAAAATGTGTAATCTGTATTAATATTGTTCCAGTTTCAACTCAGGTGAACTGGAGCCAAGTGGGTTAAAAAATGTGGTTAAAAATAGTTGTTGAAATGCAAGATCCAGATAAGTTTAAACTTTATGCGATGCAACAAATAAGATTAACATTCTGAAATGTACAGGGTTTATTGGCATAACTCAGTTTCTGTTCAAGTCTCAATGCAAACTATTATATTTTAATCTTCCTAGTTCTTATACAGGGTGTCCTGAAAAATGTAAAAAATCTTCCAAAAAGTCACCCAAAAAAATTTGTTTTTGATGTCTTTAATTTTTGTTTATTGTTTTTTTACAAAAAGCGCTATGTATTTTACGATTTATAACTAACCTTATCTTGTAGAAAATTTCATAAAAAAACTTTTTTCTTTCTACAATTCTCCTCTACGATCAATACTTACAAATAAAAGCGATTAATGTAGAACAAAAAGTTATTTTTGTTCTAAAAATTGTCCCAAATTGGAATTATGGGGACTGGCCGATAAAATTTTTTGGGAAAATTTAAAAGTAGCTAAGTTTATCAGGTTTACTTTTCGGTTTTAAAATAAAACTTAAACATATTTTTGAAAAAGCCATATTTTTATAAGTAAAATTTTTCAAACTAAAAACTTTTAAAGCAACTTTTTTGGGGAATATGACCAATAAATTTTTTATTTTTACGTTTCGGGTTTTAGAATCATCATCAATTTTTATTTTTTCATATGGACGGCATATTAAATTTTACAAAAGTAGTGCTTTTTATTCCGATTTCAAAATGTATAACATGTTATATTTTAAGAGTTTATAATCTCATTTATTTCAAAAAAAAATATTTTTCATTTGGGCCCTTTGTTTTGAACGTCATTTTTTTGTAGACAATAAAATATTAGTAATTGGCAAAATAGATAAGCTGAACAGATATTTTACAAAAATGGGTTTCGCGAACATAGCTTTAACGTTAATACCGTGTTACAACAAAACTTCACGTAACAAGTTAATTGAAACAAGTGAAAACAAAAACAATGAAAAGTGGCTAAACTAATATTCCTACTAAAATGAAGATTTAAAATAACGACCTAAAATTTAAAATGTCCATATTTCTCAACATAATAACGATATTTTTTTAAATAGTCCTAACTACCCTATGAATGGTTGACTTAGGTATGTGGAATTCTCTATCAACATCCCTGGCTCAAGATGTTTGATTTTCTTTAAAATGTTGGTTAACTGCAGCATCTCGTTTTCGATTTTCTTTAACGTACTTCTTAGGTCGTGGTTTTTTAAAACTTTCGAATTTAAGCAAATTTGTAACCAGTTTTCGAAAGTATGTTAGTTTAAGATGCTGCCTTTCAGGAAAATTGTCCACATACGTTTGCGCAGCTATATTAACATTTCTATTGCTTTGGAAATAACGTTGCAAAATATCAAGTTTTTTTTTAAATAATTAACCATTTTACAAAGTTAAAAAAAAAATTTTATAACGTACCCGAGCTAACTTGATAATGATGCTAGATGACATTCGCCGGAATCAAGGCCAACTGAGAAAATATTTGTTTTTTAAAGTGGATGAGGTTATAAACTCCCAAACTATAACATGTTATACATTGTTGAAATAAGAATAAAAAGCACTATTTGGCTGCGAAAAAACCCAATATGGCCTATATAAAAAAAAGTAAAGTGATGATGATTCATCAACTTTACTTTTTCATATGGGCGCCATTACATTTTGTTGTACCACGGTATTAACGTTATAGCTATGTTCGCGAACCCATTTCTGTAAAATATCTGTTTAGCTCATCTATTTTGCCAACTACTAATATTTTATTGTTTACAAAAAAAAATGACGTTCGCCAGAATCAACGCCAACTGAGAAAATATTTGTTTTTTGAAATAAATAAGGTTATAAACTCTTAAATTATAACATGTTATACATTATTGAAATTAGAATAAAAAGCACTATTTGGCTGCTTAAAAATCCAATATGGCGTCCATATGAAAAATAAAGTTGATGATGATTCTAAAAACGTAGAAAATAAAAATTGACTACTTGGTCATATTCTACAAAAAAAGTTGCTTAAAAGAAATTTTTACAGATTTGAAAAAATTTTCACTTATAAAAAAAATATGGCCGATTTTCGAAAATGCATGTTTCAGGTTTTTTTAAAATTTCTCAAAAACCTAAATAGATAAAACCATGTAGTAAACGGGATTAGCTAACTAACATAATTGTCCAAAACTTTCCCCATTTAACCGATTTTCTATCTATCGTGGTTTCCAAGATCCCCATACATTCCCCACCAATTTGGGACATACTGTATATGAGATAAGTGCTAAAAGTGAGAAGAAAATGTCAAGATTTTTTTCGGTGGAAATCGAAGAAGCTGCCAATAAAGCTACCTTTAAATTCTTGCCTAGTAAGTCAAAGCAACAATACGAATTTCAATACGATCGTTTCTTAAAATGGTGTAATCAAAAAATGTTAATGGCAAGAATCAAACAGTAAAAAACTGCTCCTTGCGTACTTTGAAGAAAAGTCCAAAATATGGAAATTGTCTACGCTCTGGTCAAATTACTCCATGGGGGCCATGATGAACATAAATAATCAGGACATAAGCAGATATTACAAGCGTGTTGCCTTTTTAAAGCGAAAGGGTGAAAGATGTCGACCGAAAAAGTCTAAAATATTGACAAGAGAACAAATTGACGAATTTCTCGCAGAAACCCCGAAAGAAATATATCTTATGCAAAAAGTCGCCGCAATTTTCGGTGTACATTTGGACCCTGTCGTCGAAAAGAACTGTATAATTAGTGGTAACTTGTATATGAACTATCATAAAAAATACATAACCCTTCGTCCAGTGAATATGAATCATTTAAAAGTTTTTATAAGATGCTGAAAAAATAATTGTACCATCCAGTTTAATCAACATATTTGTTAAAATGCCTGCCCAATAGCTAAATTTCTAAATTTGTCTGATTCCCATCTTTACACTGGGCCTTGCTTCCGACGCGACGTTCCAGCTAAAGGGTGGGCCATCTATTGGTCCGATTTTGAACAGCCTGTCGATAATGTCGCTGTCAACTTTAGCACCATAAGTTGTTGATTCTAGGTTAGTTGTAACCTTCCACTGAACAAATATGGATCGGTTTTCTTTGGAACAACGCTTTGAAATACTGAAAACTTATTTTGAATGTGGTTCTGTCATAAGTGAAACATTGCGAAAATTGCGTACAAAATTTGGAAGAAATGCAGCGCCTACCGCGCGTGCAATTCGAAAGTTGGTGCATAAAGTTCGTGAAACTGGGATGCTGGTCGATGCCAGACGTGTGCCGCATACCCCGTCCGGTGCGTACAGCAGAAGCAATCGCTGCTGTGACCGAAAGTGTTCGTCAAAACCCCGGAACATCGACTCGGCGCAGAAGTCAACAAGTCGGCATTCCACGAACCACTCTAAGGAGGATTTTGCACAAAGACCTTGGTATGTTTGCGTATAAAATTCAACTCGTTCAGGAACTGAAACCGAATGACCTTCCACAAACGTTTACGCTTCGCTGAGGGGGTTTTTTTAAATGAGTTGAACGATGACCCAAATTTCGCACGAAAAATCATCTTTTCTGACGAAGCGCATTTTTACCTCGGCGGCTACGTCAACAAACAAAATTGCAGAATTTGGGGAACGGACAATCCACACGTTGTCGTCCAAAAGCCAATGCATCCAGCTCGAGTCACCGTGTGATGCGGATTTTGAAGTGGTGGCGTGATAGGTCCTTTCTTTTTCGAAAATGCGGAAGGGCGCGCCGTGAATATCGATGGTGAACGTTATCGCGACATGATAACTGACTTCTTGTGGCAGGAATTGGAAGATATCGATCTCGATGAATTATGGTTTCAACAAGATGGCGCAACTTGTCATACCTCCGCGCGTAGCATCAACCTTCTGCGCACAAGATTCAACAACCGTGTGATTAGCCGTTTCGGCGATGTCCACTGGTTTGCTCGCAGCTGCGATTTGACGCCGCTGGACTTTTTCTGTGGGGTACATTGAAGAGTAAAGTTTATGCCGACAATCCCCAAACAATTGATCACTTGAAACAGAATATTCGTGCCGAAATTCCCAAATTGACCAGGAAACAGTGAACAAAGGCTTGAAAATTGGGTGTTCCAGGATGGCCTTACTGCCGAGCCAGCCGTGGCCAACATTTGAATGAAATCATTTTCCATAGTTAATCGGAAGAAACACTGTAGCAAAAAGCGAAATTCGTTGCAAAAAAAATCAGCTTTTGTCTATTTAATGATCTACTCAAAATCGGACCAATAGATGGCCCACCCTTTAGTTTGTTGGCGGACTTTGCTGGTGCTAATCTTACTACAATTAAGAGAGACATTGGATGAAAGTCCAGTACAGTAGGAGAGTGTTATATAGATGACTTGCTAGAAAAGAAAATTGTTGATCAAATTTTGTCCAAAACTTTGGTGGATGACATTGCTTCCTGCCCGGGTACATAACTTACCAACGTAAATTGTGTAACAACAATCAATGAGATTGGCCATGGATATTCTTATTATAATTGTATTTTCAGTAAAAATTGTACTTTTAATTGAATATAAAATTAATCTAAGTATCACGTTTCTGTAATTTCTTATCTGTGTTAAAAATAAATCACTTTTAGCACAAGTGCTAAAAGTAATTACTTTTAACACTAGTGTCATACTCACATTTTAGACACTGGCAGCATGCATTAAAAATTAAAAGTTTACTGACGTTTGTAGGTAGAAAAAAGTATTGTTTTTGTTCCTTTTTTAAAATTTGTATATTTCAGAAATGTTCCGGATCTCTCTGAAAGGCAGCATATCTCGATTCCGCCTATATGCATCTTTCTGAAGGGTTTCCAGCCAAAACTTGCCTGCCACCTCATACACCCAACCAAAAACAGATAAAGCTTGGTCTACTTTATAGACTAATTAATTCGTTTCTGTCAATTCTATCAACTGAATACCTTTTATCGCGTTAAAACAACAAAACATATTTGAAAAAAGATAATTATATCGGCATTAATAAATTTAATTGACAACATTTTTATTCTAGTTGCATCATACCTTATCCACAATTTGTATTTGTTTTTTCGTTTTGTTTCGATATGAAAATCCAACTGTTCCAAATAATTGGATGATAAAAGACAGACTAAAAATAAATAGGACTTTTTAAATTCAAGCATAATTTATATTAAATTGGGGCCCCAAAAACCTTGTCAACTTTAATGCCCTAAAACACAGTTATGTTTACTGTTGCGAAAAAAGTCTGACAATACTCAATTTTTATTTAAGAGCGTCAAGCTCTGCAGAACAAAATAGTCACTTAAACTTGTAAGCGTTACTTTAGAAAATGACCATTATTGACACAAACACAATTCATAGCTACAGAAGCTTTAAAAAAACTTGAATTTCTTTTTTAAAACACAAAGTATTTTTTATCCGCTAAATTGTATGTTATGTATGTAGCGGTGGAAAATTTCCGGAAATATATATTTGGAAATATTTTTAGAAATATATTAGGAAACTTCGAAAATATTGAAAATATAAAAATAAAAAATACAAAACTTAAAAACTAAACAATTAATGTGAAGATAAGGCACGTCTACTTGCTCTTCAGGCCCCTGAAAGTAATGCTTGGATTAACGCACTTCCATCTTCGTCCTTGGGAAATTTGTTAGACAACAAAACATTCCATATTTCCATCGCTCTAGACTTGGTCTGCCTGTGTGTGGAGAGCCACCTGCGTTTCGGGGAAAATGCTGATATTTATGGCCTACATGGGTTAAGCTGCAAAAAAAGCGCAGGGCGTTCTTCTAGACACAGTCAGATAAATGACATTATCAAAAGAGCTCTGATTTTAGCTGAAAATCCTTCGGTATTAGAGCCTCTTGGAGTTTGCAGAAGCGATGGAAAACGAGTAGATGGCTTAATTCCCTATATGGAAAACAATTACTTTGGGACGCTACTTGCAGCCATACACTTGCAAAATCCTATCTGGACAAAACTTCTAATTTCTCGTATTGTCGAGAATAAAAAACATCTGAAATATAAAGAGCTTGAAGAACGCTTTATCTTCATTCCTTTTGCTGTTGAAACTTTTGGTCCTTTGGGTGATGAGGCTAAGGGTTTTATTAATGAAATTTGCAAAAAAATACAATGCAAAAAATCTCGAAGTTTCATTATCCAAAGAATTGGTTTAGCTGTGCAACGGGGTAATGCAGCATCGGTCCTAGGAACAATCCAGGAAGACCTAGGACTTGATGAAGTTTATAATGTTTAAATATAGATTAAGTTATTTATTAAATTTTAGAATATTGTTATTTGGTATTTATAAAATTATATATCTTATTTATTTACATGTAATAACGAATAGGATTTAATATGTTAATATTAGTGATGAGCGAGACCGGTCTTGTCTTAAGTGGGTCTTGGTCTTGCAGCAAGACCAAGACCAAGACCAAGACCAAGACTGCCTTTTCGCTTGCAAGACCAAGACCAAGACCGGGGTATGCAAGACCAAGACCAAGACCAAGACCGAGGTGTGCAAGACTACGCAAGACCAAGACCGACCTGCAAGACTCTTGCACTTCTGCAGCTTTTTTTGATATTATAATATTTTATTGTTATATTTAATATACAGAGGCATTTCATACAGACATGACAAAAACTGTGTCAAGAACTGTCAAAAGAGGCGATTATTTAATAAGTTACAGTTTCTTAAATAAAATAATAATTAAATCGATCACTTTGTTCTTTTAGTTCCATAGTTCTTTAACAACGATAACGAATAAATTTAATAACATGTTTCAAAAATAATGAAATGGTGACTCAATGGTCAGACAAAGCTTGACATCTCCAAAATTGTTTAGGACAGAGAAAAACTAGGGGCACAAAAGTTATGGAAGCTGAATATTACTTTCATAATTTCAATGTTTTTTTTTAATTAGCTATCAAGTGAGCAACTTACAGGGTGGATCAATAATCTCCAAAATCCAGAAATACATTATTTTTGTTTTACACTGTAAGAGGTAGCACCATTAGATTGCTTCTTAAAATTAAGATAATGTGAAAGTAATGGATTAATAAAAAATATATTTGCCATGTGATAAAGGAATACTTTTAATACTTTTTATATAAATGGATTGTAAAAATCACTTCCGGTTTAGACGGAAAAGTCAAAACCGAAAATAATATTTAAAAACCATCTACGTCGACATTGTTCCTATATAACAACAAGCATAATATACAGGGTGCCGATTTTTTCTAAATAGATTTTTCGCCATAAATTTTTTATTGTAGGGGAAAAGCTAAAAATAAGGGAGTTTTCTTGAGTGGCAGTGGATTAATAGAAAAATTCTGGAATAGAAAACAATTTTACATTTTATGCCCTTTTTGTCTATAATTTTTTTATGTTTAGTTTTTCACTATAATGGACGATTTAGGAGATATCGAGCTTTGTCACACTATTGGGCCCCCTTGTATCTGCAGATTGTTTATAAAGTATTTCGACAAACTTTGTACGACAAATTCTTAGCCAATTTAAAGGTAAAAAGTACATATTAACTGAAAAGTTTTTTAAATAACTTTTTTTTTGAATCAAAAACCAATGATTACATATCAGAATTATTTTCACATATATTTCACATCTGGTTGAAATTAAAAGTCTTTTTTTTTCTGCTCACACAGTAAACAGTTTTGTATTTGCTTTAATTTTATCTGCTTCTTCAAAGAAAATTTATATAATTCTTATCCCTAAAATGTTTCTTTATGCCACCAAATGTATAAAAGAAGGTTGTGTCTTAATTTAACCAAAAATAGAGCGCTATAAAGGGGTGGATTTACGCAAAGGCTGAGTAGGCTAAAACCTATTGCGGCAAATATTATGGGCGGCAAATTTACGATTAATAATTTAAAAAATGTAATGGTAAATTAATATATTTTTTTATAATTCAGCGAATAGATAAAAAAATCCTCAAATTTGTTTGTTTTAAAGAATTGTTAATTAATTTTCTGTATGTTTTACTTTTGTTAAATTTGTTTAATATTTTTTATAAGAATTACTAGTGTAGTTTACATTCAAAAAATATTGACATATTAGGGCGGCAAAAATTTATTAGCCTATGGGCGGAAAAAAATTAAATCCGACCCTGGCGCTATAATAAAAAAAAAACCTTCATTAAAAATATGCTTTTTAATCAAATAATTTAAATGTACGTTTAAGATTAAAACTGGTATATTTTAAAATTTTAAAGCAAAAAATATAGTCCCCATCTTGATTTATATTTAAATATTAAAAAGATATATTTTATTCAAGATTGCTTAGTTTAAATTATTTCTACCAAAAAATAGCAAGACCAGCAAGACTCTTGCAGCAAGACCAAGACCAAGACCAAGACCAGGTGGTGCAAGACCAAGACCAAGACCAAGACCTTCTTTTGGCTTGCAAGACCAAGACCAAGACCAGGCTTCAAGACCAAGACCAAGACCAAGACTAGCCCGGTCTTGGTCTTGGTCTTGTTTTGCTCATCACTAGTTAATATGTCAATAAATTGTCTTTCATAGCAAAAAAAAACATTTAATAAAAGTTCATTAAAGGTAATATCAGAAATGGTGAGATTTGACCAGATATTTTAAGAAACAAGTTAAATTTAGTATTAAAATTCAGGAAAAAATATCTGGCTCAAAATCTAAGTACGAATGGTATTTGGTAAGACAACTGCGCGAATTAAACAAAGTTAAAAGTAAAATAAAATATAACAACAGCAACAACAATATAAAATACAGTCGCGACTAAGGTAACAATGGACGACACATTGATAAAACTTTAACCAGTAACTTTTTTCCTTTTATCCGATAGCAACTTTCGATTTTTGACATTTCAAATGGGGTGGTTAATACACAAGTGGAATTGTCATTCAAAAGTTAAAACGCAGAGTAAGGTAATTGTATTTGGATTATTAATTAATAGGATAATGTAATCGTAATTGGTTTTTGATTTCAATAATCCCAAGTAATTCAATTACTTAGAGAGTATTCGATTGCTTATAAAGTAATTGAATTACTTAAAAATTAATTTAATGACCTAATAAATAATTTAATTACTAGAAAAAATTCAATTGCCTTGTTTTATGGAAAAACTGCCGGAAATTTGGCCAGCCAGAAAGAGCTTCTTGAAACACGGCGGTCCGCTTTGAATCCGGCGAACGCCGCCTTAGTGCCTACTTCGTATTTTCGATGCATTCTGCAACTGTTTTTATACTGTATTTTTGTGAAAAAATCTGTTGATGTTTGGGGTAGGATAAAAAGAAATTTTTATTTTAAAGTCATTTAAAATTGAACTTGCCGAGAAAGCAGTTTTAAATAATGTGACGTGCGTGTATGATGCATATTAGTATAAATGTTTTATTTGTTTAGTATATCGTGTTTAATATATGTGGTATCTTAAATAGATTAATTGCTTAAATATTCAATTACTTTTAGTTTTAATTGATAATTGAATTACTTTTAACAAACATGCTAGTAATTGGTAATCGTAATTTACTACTACTTAGAAGAGTAATTGGTAATTGTAATTGAATTACTTTTTAAAAGTAATTGCGACAGCTCTGTATGCAATTTAAAAAACCAAATACGTGGTCCACAGAAGATTTTTTAAGCATAATAAATTTTTATCGCCCATCGTAAAATTTACACCTTGTTTAATTTAATGTTAGAATTTTAATATTATAAAAAGGTTTCACCCCTAATGTTTATGTATTTTAGCGTATAGAAAAAGTGAAGTCTAGTAAACCTAATTTCTTTAGTGTGCGTACAAACATAAAAAGATAAACACGACAACGTAGGCAAGCTCGTATCAAATAAAGGTTTGGTTTATACTGGCCTTTTTTACGAAAAATATAATATCCAGTTTTAGTAATGGGAAACGGTGTTTTTTTTGTTTTAATTACGTTCACAAACGTCTAGTAGCGGCTTTAGAACTTTTAAAATTTGTATTTAAAAAATGAGATTTCTCACATCAAATATACTGGATGACACAGCGGATATATAACAGCCCATAACTTCTTTACTTATTTAATAATTTTTATAATTTGGGTGATGCACCTGTCATGAGAACACGGTTTTAATGACTAAATAAAACCAATTTTGTCACTTCCGATTTGAACGAAAGTAAGCCTAAATTTTAAATTTTAAATATCACCCTGTATATATTTTTAGCCTACCTGATATGCCTTAAAATTCTCTTTTTAATAGGCCTTTTCATCACAATTTTTTTGTGCGCATGCGTCGGTATTTGCCATTTTTTTCGTATTGTTTTTTGTAAACAAGCATGTTAAATGCCTGTAAACACAAAATTAAAATAAAAAAATACTAAAGAAAGTACAGTTATGGAAGAAAAGAAATACGAAAATAAAGAAAAAAGTGCCTTAATTAGCAAATAATTTTTTTAATCGATTATTATTATGATATCAGTACGAAAAGGAACGACGAAGCGGTGTTGTAATGGAGTATGTAAGAGTGATACACGCTATAAATCATTTAAATATAATACATAATATTTTGTATAACAATATAACAATTGTATACCGGGTGACAACGAAATCACTACTCAGCCTTTTATTTTCTTAAATAAAAACATATTGCTTTCAAATTTTGGGATGCTATAATATATCATAAGATGCTGATTTGGGATATTATAACATGTCTCTATCACTTCCGGTTTAACCGGAAACGACATTAACTTTGATTTTTCAATGGAATACCCTGTATATTTTTTTAAATTTGGATTCTACGAATCATTTCTGATATAAAATGTTTATTATGTCCTTTACCCATCTCTGCTAGTTTTTGAGAAAATGCATATTAAAGATGTCCAAACTACCGCATATTATGCAGTTTTATGGGAAAACAAATAAATGATATAAAAATTTTATGTTTAATTTAATTTTTTCTGAAGACTCTATCTGTGAGGTCATAATGTATTCCGGCTTTTCGGAGTGCGAAAATTGACCTTTCAATAATGTTACTTCAAAATTTAAATGTAACACCCTGTATATTTTTTTAAATTTGGATTTACGGGTTATTCCTGATATAAAATCTGTATAATACCCTATACCTATCTTTGTTAGTTTTTGAGAAAATGGCGATTGAAGATGTCCAAACGACCGCATATTATGCAGTTGTTATAGGGGAAACAAATAAAGGTTAGATAAATTATTTTTAATTAACTACTTAAATAAAAAAAACTAATATTAAAATAACAAAATTGCTCCAAAGAGACGGCCTGAATTATTTTAGGCTTATTAATTTTCTAACATCTATTTGTTTTCCCCTATAACTGCATAATGTGCGGTCGTTTGGACATCTTCAATTGCCATTTTCTCAAAAACTAATAAAGATAGTTATAGGATATTATACTGATTTTATATCAGGAATGACTCGTAGAATCCAAATTAAAAAAATTAACAGGGTGTTGCATTTAAATTTTTAAAGTAACATTATTAGAAAAGTCAATTTTCGCAGAACTTCCGGTAAAGCCGGAAGTAATTTTATTATGACCTCCACAGACAGAGTCTTCAGAAAAAATTAAAATAAACATTATAATTTTTTATATCATTTGTTTGTTTTCCCATAAAACTGCATAATGTGTGATAGTTTGGACATCTTTAATCGCCATTTTCTTAAAAACTAGCAGAGATAGGTATAGGATATAATTTAGATTTTATAACAGGAATGATCCTTAGAAACCAAATTTTGAAAAATATACAGGGTGTTCCATTAAAAAAATCAAAGTTGATGTCGTTTCCGGTTAAACCGGAAGTGATAGACACATCTTATAACATCCAAAATCGGCATCTTATAATATAATACGTCATTCTAAATTCTGAAAGCCATATTTTTTTTATTCAAGAAAATGAAGGGCTGGGTAGTGATTTCGTTGTCACCCGGTGTATGTGGTAGGCCTAATTAGAATAAAATTATAGATACGTTTTGTATAGTAAAGAAGTAATGATACCTAACCCCTCAATCAGCACACTTCTTTTTCTTTTTTGAGGACGTCCATGACGTTTGAGCCACCTTTTTAATTGCGTACAATTATGGGCTTCAACTGAATTATAAATCAGTGAAGCACCATCAACGATTTTTTCTAGTAAATGATTTGATTGGGGAGATAATACTGCATTCCCAGCCATTGTCGATCAAAACAGTACGGAACTTTTGAATTGCCGCTATTTCAACATGGCGACTGGGCTTGCGCTTGTCACATGATGAAAAGGCCTATTATGTGTCACACCTGTCACTCGATTTTAAAATGGCTGATGCGGTTTTCTGCATTGTGTTAGGAGAGCTTCCAGGAATGGGAGTGGTGTGGTTATGCCATTTTTCGAGAAATGCATTCTGGTGCAATAAATGCATTTTGCCATTGCATAATTGCTTGCATTATGCTGGAAACTCGGAAAATACGCTAAACAATCGTTACTTGGAGATTCTTGGGGATGTCAAATTCAACTCTGGCAAGTGAAAAAATTGGTTTTATTAAGTCACTAAAAGCGTGTCCTTTTGACAGGGGTATTACCTAAATTTCAAAAATTAATTCTTATAAATAAAATAGTTACGGGCTGTCACATGTCCGCTGTGTCAAGCGGTATATTAGATGTTATTGACCACTTTGGTAAAAAAAAAATTGGAATTGGCAAAAAAAGTAATTTTTGGCAGCATTTCAAAAGCGAATTCTCCATATGAATTTTTTGTGAGTAAAAAGTTTCTCATATTTGATACAATCTACTATATACAGGGATGCGCAAAAGTCCGGAATAAAATTAATATCTTTTTAACCAGTAACTTAGAAAAAAAACGCTCAAACACGTCAATTGATTTTAAATTGTACGCATTTTTTGGTAATAAAATGAAATATTTTTTTCAACCCCTTAGCTGTAACTCTTCCCAACTTTTTTTTTTCAAATGCAAAACTTTGTCGTGTATGAGCTCATTAAAAAGCTCGTAAAAAATGGAATCTGACCATACCCTTTCCTTTTTTTTAAACTTATGTGGTTACCAGGAAATGAGAAAAAACTCTTTTACGGCGGTTTGCACCACTGTGGTTTAAGCAGTTTTAAGCCCTTCTTAACCTAAGTTGCATTGAGACGGTGTCAAATATTATGACAATAGTCACATTCAAAACGCCCCTTAGTTAAGAAAACAGAAAACCACAACGGTGCAATTGGCCATTAAAAACAAAAAAGTTAGAAATACCTACTTAGTGCTATCTACGGGTGAATTAACGTAACAGATGCTGAAAATGCCCTCCACCCTCTACTTGGCAGGCTCCTAGGCGATGGTAAAACCCGTCTACGGAATTCCCAATGACCTCAGCCGGTATGTTATGTGATTCCACTTTAATTCTGTTTTTTAGATCTTCAATATTAGCCGGCCTCTTTTGATAAACCTTGTCTTTCAGATATCCCCAAAAAAAATTATCTAATGGCGTTAAGTCGTCCAATCCAGCGTCCTGCAAATATTTCATCGAGATATCTGACGTTAATCCCAAAATGTGGGAGAGATCAGTCCTGTTGGAACCAAAGTGTTCAGGTTTCAGGATATCTGGATCTGCTTCATTGGGAAACATAAAGCAGGCACTAATTCAAAGCGTAAAAAGTCTAAGTAGCGTGCAGCTGTAAGGTTTCCCTCAAAAAAGTATGGCCCTAATATTCTGTTGTTGATGATGCCTGCCCATACATTTACTTTCTGAGGACGCTGCGTATGAGCTTTGCATACCCAGTGTGGGTTTTCCTGACTCCAGAATCGATAATTGTGCCTGTTAACTATTTAAATAAAAAGTAGCTTAGTCCGAAAAGAGTATGTTCAGTGGAAACCCATTATTTTCGTCATAGTTTCTGTCATAGTCATCTTCCAAGAGCTCTTGGATAAGATATACCTTATATGGGTGGTATTTTTCTGTTTTTAAAAACCTCCAAATCGTACGTCTAGACGCAGGATTGTTTTGGGCAAATAAAACCGTTGACAAATGTGGATCTTCCTGCAGAGATACGGCAATGTCCAATTTTTGATCTTCGTCTAAAACATGTGGCCGGCCACTTCTGGGTAAGTTCTTCACTGTACCATGTTCTTTAAATTTGTTTAAGATCTTATTCACAGAAGCCTGGGAAATGTGATTTTCCGGATATTTTGCATTAAATAAAGTACACACTTCACTTTGATTCCGCATTCTATCCCCACATCCCAACAATATCAAGACTTCGATACGCTGCCTCTCTGACAATACCATTTTTGTTTGGTAAATTAAAAAAGAACACTTTGAAGGTACACAATTAATAAACTAAACAGATTTCAATTTTACCCAGAAATGCTACAATTTTAAAACTGAGACAAAAATTTTTTTTCTTATCAGGGTATTAAATTTAGTACATAAAATTTAACAACCTTTTTCTCTTTTTGAAGTGCACTGCTCAACAATTGCCTAGGATTATAACTAATTTTATGTGTAATTTTTTTTCCGAAAAAATACATTCCAAAGAATGTTGATGCTGGATTACGTTATCAGTTTTACACATAATCAATAAAATTTGTTATGCTGCCTGCCCAGGTTAGTCTGTTCTTAAAATTTGTAAACTTTTAGAAACTAGGTACTGATGATCCTTAGCAATTGTTGAGCAGTGCACATCATCAATGCTGAATGCCACTTTATTTGTTTATTTGCAACGTTAATTCACTCGTAGATTTGTTTTTAACAGAGTTTTTTCTCATTTCCTGGTAACCACATAAGTTTAAAAAAAAGAAAGGGTATGGTCAGATTCCATTTTTTACGAGCTTTTCAATGAGCCCATACACGACATAAGTTTGCATTTGAAAAAAAAAGTTGGGAAGGGTTGCAGCTAAGGGGTTGAAAATATATTTCATTTTATTGCCAAAAAATGCGTACAATTTAAAATCAATTGACGTGTTTCAGCGTTTTTTCCTAAGTTACTGGTTAAAAAGATATTGATTTTATTCCGGACTTTTGCGCATCCCTGTATCCAGTTATAAGCATGGATTTTTAGCAAAACCACGTCTGCACATCCAAAAGTAGATAAGGCTTGGTCTAAAAGGTTCGTCTGTTATAAGGCTTATATTTAATGTCACGTAGTGCTTGGCGTCCCTTGTAGCACGAGTACTCGGAGTACTGTGTGCTTAACCTCACTTTCTTATCTCTTGTATTCTTTTACCGTACTCTAATGTCGATGATAGATAGAATGACTTATGAATAGAACATTATGTCTGTATTATTAGAATCCGTTTGAGTTGCCATTAATCAGAATAATGTGATGTGTTACCAACTAAAATAATATAAATACAATAGGATCCTTGCACGCAAAATAAATGTTTATAATTTCTATGTAGTTCGATTAAATATGGGTCTAAAATTGCGTGTGTAAATTAGTATACTGATAAATAAAGTAACTTCTGATATATTTCAAAAATAAAAGTACTAAAAATTCAAATTTTCTAAAGCGATTCTGATTGGATAGCGTCATCACTAGGTAATAATTTGCCAAATCTCCAACTTAATTGTACTGTTTGACAAAAACTTGAAATACCTATTTGATTTGTGAGATGAGAAATGTACTCGTGTAAAATCTCTGCTCGTATTACTGTCATAAAACTGATAAAGAATACTTACATCAAAGTGATCTTCACAAACAAACAAACTAGATGTTGAAGATAACCTTTCAGGATCACGTCCCCTGCTTTGAAGCCTAGATTCCTTAAAGCCTTATCAGATGGAACTTGAACAAAAGTCTTTCCAGGCATATTAATAGACGTATTTTTGCAATGAGTAATTATACACCAACGGTAAACTTTACTCATTTTGAGACACAACCGTAAAAATCCAATACAAATCACACAGAACAAGAGAACGATAAAATGAAAACAAATATTGCATAAGCGAGGTTATAAAACCGCCCAGTTCAATGCGTACATCTAGTGTACATCTCCACTGTGTCATTGTACCAATGCCAAAAATTGTACTACTAGGCTATTTGGCAACGCAGACATTTACCTATAAATGACGTCACTTATAAGTAACCTAACAGAAAGGTTTGGGGACCTTTGAATTTCGAAGTTATTAAATCGAAATATCGGCAAAAAAGCGAATTAAAGAAAAACGAAGTAGTAGGTTTTGAAGAACGGTCTATAATAGTGCAAACGACATCATTAAAAAAAAATGTGCAAGGACCCATTCCACAAAGGAAACTGGAAATTAAATTGCCGTTCTTTGCAACCTTCAATAAAAGTTACTATTTTTAGACGATACCAAATATCTATATAATAAAGCTGCAAAAGTTTGACGTCACTAAAAACAATAAAACAGATATATGACTATTTAGTGTAACAAAATAGCAACATAAATAATATCATACCATAGCGATAAAATGCATATGTATTATATAAACATATGTTATCATTGAGTCTGTGACAATTCCAATATAATACTTGTTTTTCGTTAAAACCAAAACATTACTTAATTAATTTTACTAATCTAAATTAGTCAAAGTGAGAGAGTAAGTATGCAATAAGAAGAAAAAGATGTTAACAATTACTACTATGTTCTTAAATGTCATTGATTTGCTCTTTTACATTGTAGCAGAACTGGGTGAGAATCGAATCGAGGAATCGATTACCTTTAAAAAATAGGATCCGTGATCCGGATTCGTTTTATAATTTTAAAAATGATCCAGAATCGATTTCTTTTTGGAAAGATCCGATTCCAAAATGAATCGATTTATTAAATTTTGAAATTAAGACGACGGTTAATAAATGGCAAAATCCGCAATTTTGAATATTCCATTAGTCCAATCACTCTGAATTCTTTATAACTAAATCAATATATATTTGACATTTTGTGTCTTGATAAATAAGTTCTTAAGGAACAAAAGTCACATTGTGCCAATATGCGCTGCCACCCCTGTGGTGATTGCCACCTTTTCTAGAGGGTGTTATCACTCAAAATAACCTTGGAATTTGATTAAGGGACAAATTTTAAGCAAAAAGTATTTTATACATTTTTTCCGCTAGATCAACACTTTCCGAGTCATTCGCTGCAAAAGGATTTTTCGATGAAAAAAAGATTGGATTTTTGAATTTTTTTATTAAACGCCAAAACTAAGAGTTTTACGAGAAAAAGTGTAATAAACAAAATTAAAGCTTATTGAAAAACAGAGAGACATGTTATTTTATGAGTGTTGTAAGTAAAACGTAAACTGAGATATGGCTGGTCAAAGAAAAGAAATTTTTCGTTGTATCCTTGATCCTAAATATTTCGCGACAAATAGCGGCAAACAGGTACATTTATCGAAAAAAGAGCTTGAAAAGAAATTTAAAATAAGTACTAAAAAAGTTTTTTGCATAAGATTTACGTGAGATACGAGCAAAAAAATAATGGATTTCTCAAATTTTTGTAAAAAAGCGCATTAATACTAACGTCATGTTCGTTAGGATATTTATTATATGTTTTTTACAATTTACTTTATTTTAGTGGTGTTTCTAGGATCTAAAAGTTTAGCCACATAGCTTAAAAAAAACATGAATCAAATATTTTTTTTTTGTAAATATTAAAAAACAAAAATGTTTATTAAATAACTCGAAAACTATAAAAGATATGTAAAAAATAATAAAATAGAAAAATGTAGGTTTTTTCTTAAGTACATTTTTTTAATTAATTTTTGCTGAAGCTTAAAAAAAAATAAATG
>JAHBCN010017763.1:0-17870 GCA_019359885.1 Listronotus oregonensis
TATAGAACAAAAACATGCAGTGGTCAATGTCGTAAATCAAGATGAATGCTGTTTCGCGTGGGCCATCACCTCAGCCCTGTATCCTCCTACAGGTGCAACATCTCAGCTAGGTTCATATCCCCATTTCTCATTAGTGTTAAACATGACAGGTATGGATTATCCAGTAAAATTAAGTGATATTACAAAATTTGAAGGTTTAAATAATATTTCTGTTAATGTATATGGTTTAGAGTCAAAATTTGAAGATAACAAATTAACCTATGAAGTTGTCGGTCCATTGCGATATGCAAAACAAAAACTGCAAACTCATGTTAATTTGCTATTATTAACTAAGGACTGCAATATTAAAGACGATGGGGCTGACAATAAACATAAATGCGATAGAAAATGTTCAACCAATCATTACTGTTGGATCAAGGACTTATCTCGTTTAGTATCGGGTCAAATTTCAAGTAGTAAAAGTAGGTTGTATTTTTGCGATGGTTGTTTGGTCTATTTTAAAGCAGCGTCAGATTTAATATTGCATCAAACAAATGACTGTAAACATGTATATGCATTAACACCATCAAATGAAACAAAAGTAGATAAATTTGGAAGATGTGTACCGGAAAATATTTTAAAATTTGAGGGTATTGAAAAACAAATGCGAGTTCCGTTTGTTGTGTATGCGGATTTTGAGTCCGTATTAAAACCTATTTTAACTCAGGAACCTAATCCCGAAAATTCTTACACGATTAATAGCTGTAAACATGAGCCATACTCCTTTGCATATTTTATTAAATGTTCTTTTGATGAAACAATTTCAAAATTTGAGCTATATCGAGGTAATGACGCTGCCAAAGTATTTGTAGATCGTCTCGAAGCAGACCTAAGACATATGTATAATACCTATTTAAAAGATATTATGCCAATGAATCCTTTAACAACTGAGGAAAAAAATGAATATCGAAATGCTACTACATGTGGTATTTGCGAACAACCATTTTTGGATTCAGATGTTAAAGTAAAAGATCACTGCCACATAACGGGTAAAAAACGATTTGGTGCAGCACATTCCATCTGCAACTTAAATTACAAAATACCCAATTTTGTTCCCATTATATTTCATAACTTAAGTGGCTATGATAGCCACATGTTTATTAAAGAGTTATGTAGATATGGGGACAAAATTAACGTTATAGCTCAAAGTAAAGAAAAATATGTGTCATTCACAAAGAGTCTTTATATGCATGATTATTTTGATAACAAGACCGGATCCATAAAAAAAAGTATCTTAAAGTTAGATTTATAGATAGTTTTAAATTTTTATCTGCATCGTTGGAAAACTTGGGTAACGGTTTAAATATGGACGAGTTTAAGGAAACACGCAAAATGTTTAAAAAAGACGACCAGTTCAATTTAATGCGCCAAAAAGGTGTTTTTCCATATAGTTTCGTTGATTGTATGGAAAAAATGCAAACCCCAAATCTCCCAACGAAAGATCAATTTTATGATACTTTACGCGAAGAACATGTCAGCCATGAAAGTTATGAGAGAGCAAAAAAGGTATGGCATTTGTTTAAGTGTAAAAATTTAGGGGATTATTCGGATGTGTATTTAAAGTCAGACGTTTTGTTGTTATGTGATGTATTTGAGAATTTCGCGACACTTGTTTAAAGATTTACAAATTGGATTCTGCGCATTACTATACCCTTCCAAGTTTATCTTTTGACTGTATGTTACGTATGACCAAGGTGGAGTTAGAGCTTTTAACAGATATTGATATGATTCATTTTTTTAAGAAAGGTATTCGCGGTGGAATAAGTCAGTGTACGGAAAGGAAGCATATTGCGAATAACTCATACTTGCCAAACTTTAATCCAACAGAACCGTCGTCATTTATCACATATCTAGATGCAACAAATCTTTACGGTCACAGTATGTCTCAATCTTTACCATTCGGCGGTTTTAGATGGCTTACGGAAAATGAAATAATAAATTTAAATATTTTGGGTGTTGACGATGACGGTCCATATGGATATGTTTTAGAAGTGGATGTGCATTACCCAAATGAATTGCATGATGCACATTCAGATCTGCCATTCCTAGTGGAAAACATGGTGCCACCAGTTGAGACGTCCAAATTACCAAAATTAATTCCCAATTTAAATGACAAAAGGCGATATATTGTCCATTTTAGAACATTAAAACAAGCCATCCAGAACGGTCTTATGGTAATGAAAACGCATCGGATTTTGAAATTTAATCAGTCCAAGTGGTTAAAGACATACATTGATTTTAATACGGTATTGCGAAACTCGGCAACAACAAAGTTTGGTAGGGATTTGTTTAAATTATTTATAAACGCTGTTTTCGGAAAAACGATGGAGAATGTTGAAAACCGCAAAGATATAAAGTTAATTACTCAATGGGACAATTCCGTCGGTAAAGTGGGTGCAAGGGCATTAATTGCCCGTCCAAATTTTAATAGTTGCTCCATTTTTACCGAAGATTTTGTCGCAATTCATATGGGAAAACAAAAATAATATACGATAAACCTATATATATATAAGGGTTTTCCATATTGGACATTTCGAAAACAGTTATTTATGGTTTTTTCTATGACTTTATAAAGAAAACGTTTGGTAGTAGCGCATCTTTACTATACACCGACACGGATTCTCTTATTCTTAAAGTGTTCACCGATGATTTTTATCGTGTAATGTCAGAACACCCGGATAAATTCGACACTTCCAATTATCCCGAGCAAAATACATTTAATATAATTAAAAGTGAATCGGTTCCGGGTAAAATGAAAGACGAATTTCCTGGTGATCCGATAGTTGGTTTTTATGGTACCGGGGCCAAAGCATACTATATTAAGTCCGTAAGTAGTGAATTAAAAAAGCAAAAGGAATTAAAAAGTCGGTTATCGAAAAGGAACTTCATATGGAAGATTATAAAAGAATCGTTGAACACGGAGGTTTGATTTTTAGAAAGATGAAGACCTTTCGCAGTGAATTACATGACGTTTATACAAAATTAATAAACAAAATAGCGCTATCGGCTAAGGACGATAAACGTTTTGTAATTCCTTCGTCTAGCAAAACTTTACCTTGGGGTCATACAGACATCGAGTTTTATCAGAACGATCCAGGCGAAAATGTACGCAACATACAGGCTGTGGTAGAATCTTTTTTAACAGATGAGGAAAAATTAAAATCTTTACTCGAAGTGTTTGAAACGTTTCTATCAGAGGATGTATAAAACTGTAAGGTCCATATCAAAGTCGTTGTTAATATTTATGTGTTTGTTATTTATTATTAATATTTAACCACTAACTACCGGCAATGCTACACTCGAATCGCAGAATTTCATTGTCCTTGAAAGCAGAATACGAGGTTAAGTTGGTCGCATGTTTACAAGGTTAGCAAAGGCAGTGGTAGGGATTAGACACAAATCCCTCTATCGACAACGTCAGCAAGGACATGGTGGGGGTGATTGTGCGGTTAGCAAAGGCAGTGGTAGGATTAGACACAACCCCTACCGACAAGGTCAGCAAGGACAGTGGTGGGGGTGATTGTGCGTGTATAAAGATAGGTCTGGTAGTAAAGACTTCATTGTATAAGTGATTTTCGTTCGTAAAGGTTCGTAAAAATAAAAAATCAAAATGACAAGTGAGAATACTTCTTTTGGACTTGGTAGTGCTACTCAAGAGTTTTTATTGGATGAGTTCGATAAAATGGGTCAGGACCTGTCGTTGCCCAACCCCAGTGTTGAAGCTAAAAATGAAGAAGAGGAAGTCGATATGGCTTTATCTACATTTGTGGATAAAGTAAAAATACGCAAGAAGCTGACGCTTTCGAGGCACAGCAAGTGCCACCACCACCACCGTCACCGCCAAAAATTAATATTTTAAAGAATATTGTTGTCAGACCGGCTAAGAAGACGGTACCAAAATTTAAAAAATTTTGACGACGCCCGTCAGCGCCATAACACAGGTGCCTAGCAAATTTTACAGTTCCATTAACCAGTCTACGGCTAGTGGAACACGAAAGCGTAAGGCTGAAGACATGGCCGCGTCTTCTTCCTCCAGCAGCGATCCAGAATGGATCAACCAAATAGAATCAAGCCAGCATCGGGCAGTATTGCGGACAACACTGAAAGTGCGCGAGGATCTAATCAAAGATGTCGAGGAAAAGTCGAAAAAGGTTAAAGCATGCGAAGCCGAGTTGGCTGAAGTACAGCAGCGACTTATGTCGTTAAAGAAAGAAGCTGCAAAAAGTAGGTTACAGTTGACCCATTTTAAAAAGATTATACATTCCAACACGTAGATGTCATCCTAAATAACGTTTTTAAAACTTGTGCATTAGGCCTTCGGGGAGAGCACGTAAAAAAACGCGCCGAGAAGTCTAGGTCCTAACAACTGTTGTGTGAAAACGGTATATAATATTTATATATCGTTAAGTTCAACATTGTTTAACCTGGTGTGGAAACGACTTCAAAAAAATATATAAAACAAATAAGGTTTAATAAAAACATTTTTCTGTAAGATAAAAATTTAAAAAAAATACAAATTTTTTTATAAGTACAAGAAAATGTCGGGGCAATTTTTATTTGAAAAATCTCGCTTGGGAGTTGATATACGGAAAAAACTAAAATAACTAAAAATGTTAACCAAAGTAAAAAACTTAATTTGTGTTTAAAAAGTTTTTCTGTAAAATAAAAAGTTTGAAAATTTATCAAAATTTTTATAAGTCCAAGAAAATGTCCTTGCAACTTTAATTTAAAAAATCTCACGTGGGAGTTGATATACGGAAAAAACTAAAATAACTAAAAACCTTAACCAAACCAAAACAGATAATTTGTAATTAAATTTTTTTGTCAAATGAAAAGTAAAAAAAATACCAAAATTTTTGTAAAGTCCGAGAAAATGGAGGGAAAATTTTAAATTATTTAAGTAAACACCCAAAGTTGGGTCGATAAATTATAAAGGTAGGTAAGCTTGAACTTTTTTCTTTATAACATTTTTCCATAAAATTAACGGAAATGCCTCAAATATAAGATGGAAAATAGAAAACTGCTAAAAATATTCTAAGTGTCGAAAATAAAGAATCGGTAATATCAGAGTAAATAATATGGTTAGGAAAAAACGGATTAACCATGTGGTCTTTAGAATTTAATGAAATTTCCAAAAAAACAGATAAAAAAATTAATTAAATTAAAGTGGGGAAAAAGGGGGGGTCGTCAATAGCTGAAAAAGGGGGGCCAAACGAAAAAAGTTTTAAACAAAAAAGTTTCGCACTAAGAAAACAAATAAGTTATAAAGAGAGGTAAATTTTGATAAAACATTAAAAAAAGCTACAAATAAGAAAACCAATTTAAAAAAATGAATTAAAAAAAAATGTGACTTTGGGGGCCAGAGGGAGACAAACTAAAACGTTAATCGAAAAAATTTATAAGAAAATAATGTAGACCGGAGTTTTTTGTACGACCAATTTTTGTTTCATAATTATAGGGTAAAAAATAGAAATATACCTTTTTTTTAATGCTCGGAAAATGCTATTTGGGGAAGCCATAGCGGGGTTAGTTTAAGAGATAGAACAAAAAAGAAAAAACACGTATATATTCGGCCGGGCTTAAAAATCTAAAAAAACTGTTAAAAAAATTGTGGGTCCAAAAAAGCCGGAAAATTAGTCGGAAAATTTTCGGAAAAACAGGAAAGGAATGAAAATACCTTCATGAAAATAGGTGCAAACGATTTAAAGCCCCGGGATGGGTAAAGGGGGGTGGTAGGAAGAAATAAATAGCGGTAGCGTTTTTTTTATTAGGACCAAAGCATGGCACTAGCTATAATGAAATTGAAGCAAAAAATTGGTACTCATGGCCCTGAAATGGGTAATAGAGGTTAATCGAACACTTTTCTTAAGAATAAAATTTTTTGTGCGGTGTTGCCAAGTGTGTCAAAAATCGTGTTAAATATTGCAAAAAAATCAATTTTTCTTACCAATAAGTTTTAATGCAAAATGAAATTTTTAATGTATAGATAGCAATATTGCAACCTTTTATGACCCATAACTATTTGTGATGCAATGTTTTTTAAGGCCAATGTCTTGCGCAATAAATGTAAAAATCGGTAATTTTCCAAACGTGGAAAATCATTTATAGAAAAAGATACAGATCAAAAAAGTAAAGATTTTTGGCTTATATTTTTTTTGTTAAATGAACGGAAAAGTCTTAAATTAAATATAAAAATTTGAAATCTTATCAATTTTTTTAAATTTAACTTTTTTCTTTTTTTTTAAAACTTACAAAATAGAATTGGTGAGTAATTTAAATAGCTATGCTGAATATTTTTGCCTTATAACAATTTTTCATAAAATAAACGAGAAAGCTTTAAATTACATATAAAAAAATATATATATTTTTATTATTTTTCTTAGGTACAAAAATATTTATTGTTAGGATAACATACAAATTAAAATCGGTAAAATATTAAAATAGGTATGCTTATTACTTTTGTCCCTTAACATTTTTTCGTAAAAAGAACGAAAAAACCTTAAATTAAATATAAAAGTTTATATTTATATAAATTTTTCTAAGTACAAAAAAATATTTTTTTAGATAACTTACAAATTAGAATGGGTAAATTATCAAGCTAGTTAGGGTAAATATTTTTGATTTATAATCTTTTTTATCAAATAAACGAAAAAGCTTTAGATTTGACATCAAAACCTTATTATTTTCTTAATTTTGCAAAAGTCCAAAATTATTTTAAAGTTTTTTTTTGGATCGGCTGATAAATAAAATAGTTAAGCTGAATATTTCTGCCTTTTAAGATTTTGTTGTAAAATAAGCATACAAATTAGATTAATTATTTAAAGAGTTAGGCTATTTATTTTAGCAACATAAAAATTGTGTGTAAAATTAATGGAAAATGTCTCAAGAAAAAAAAATATTGCAAGGTGATGGTCTTAAAGCCTATAAAAAGTCATCTTAATTTTTTAATTAAATGCGCACACTCCCTAACTTATCAAATTTTCTGACCTTGAATTTACCCCACTTTTTATTGCTTAACCTCTTGTTACCCCTTCCACACAACCACAATTTATCCTTCAAGTTATGTACATATGATTTCTTGGGAGGGGATTTAGGGTATTTAGGGTGATCCCCATAGAATTTTATTTTATATTTCTTTTAGACGGCAACATGTCAACAAATTCCGATGCCGGGTACTCCAGTGGTGAAGAAAATTCTCTTAACTACCATCATAAAAAAATTAGACTGGCTGCAGAAAATTTAGGGAGAAGATTTTGTAGGACACTTACCTACGCAAAGGCAAGGGATATGTTTTGGTGCCTCGCCTGTTACGTAGATAATAATTTGGATGGGGAAATTGTAAACACACATATTACGTTGAATATCCAATTTCGGGAAGATATCACCTGCGACTGTTGTGCGGAGAAGTTGTGCTTTTTCACACTTCAAAGGGCGTGTCTGGTTTGTCAAAAAGCCTAGGTTTTATTAGAAATGGAGATACACAAGTGAATGACCCCCCCCTCCCCGAAACCACGAAATAAATATCCGTCCTTTTTAGGACGACAGAATTTTTTGAAAGTAGTTTAGTTTACAAAGCCTATTTTAGGATGGGATGTTTGTCACATAAAAAACAACCCTTAGTGAGTAGATATGTAGAAGCCATGACCAGTCATTTTTTTACCTTGAATCTATCCCTTTTTTTATTTCTGTCCTTGAATCTACCCCCTCTTTTCTCCTCCGTATAGTGTTTGACCTTCTGTGCTCTTTCTCCCCACCCATTTTCAGAATTTGTCCTTGAAACTGAGTATAAATATATGTATCTTTAATTCTTGATTCATAAGTCCATCTTCAACCTGATTAAATATATCTTTTTGACATATTTTGTCTTTTAAGTCGAAATGGAAGGTAAAGTTGTTGCGGTTGTTCGGCCTTTTTCGATTGATGGAAAACAAATGTGTGTTAAATGTGAACATTTTGAAAAAATAGTTGGGATGATGGGGTTTTGTGAGTGGTGTGACAACTATCACAGACAATGCCAATTAAGAGGATTGACAGCCGGGGAAGGTTTGCGAATGACAGCGAACCAGTCGCCTATCACTGTCAGTTCCAGCCCGCCAGGATCTCGGCCACCAACACCAACTGCTGACCAATTGTGGGCATCATCCCAACCTATGACCGATGAAGAAGGTGTGGTAGAAAGAACTTCGTCGCGATCTAGTTTATCACCACCACCAACACTCGATACGTCCGATGAAGAGGATTTCTACGGAGGCGAAAACAATGATGATATGGATGATGTCGATGAAGAAAGAGGTTTTCGGGCTATTTCGCTTACTCGTGCCGAATATCGTCAGTTCGGGTATGGTGAATAATTAATTAATTATTTATTTAAGTTAAACCAACTTATAACTTGTGCACTAGGCCTACGGGGGAAAGCACGTTAAAAAAAACGCGCCGAGAAGTCTAGGGCATAACATCTGTTGTGAAAACGGTATATAATATTTATATATTGTTAAGTCCGACATTGTTTAACCTGGTGTGGAAACGACTTCAAATTAATATTATGTTTTAACAGTTTGGTAGATGTAATTTTGGATTAATTAATTATCTTTGTTATGTATTCCTATTTATAAATAAAACTAATTTTTTCTAAGTACAATTTGTGTTTATTTTAATCATACCCGTTAACAATACATATATATATAAAAACTAAACAACATCGGCTTTATCTATCCAGGAGTTAAATTGGTTTGGGAAACCTAACCATTTAACAAATAACTGATTTATTTGATTCTTCTTACGTTCACGAAGGACTTTCTCAACTAAATAGACACCTGGGCTGTTTGTCTTTAGCAGTTCGGCTTCGTAAAAACTACCCATAATTGGTTGACCGTCTGTGGATTCCAAAAGATAAGTGGGTGGATTTGTAATGTTAACCTTTGCTATTTTAAACTGCTCCGTCGACCACGAAGGTGTATAACCTTTGTCAAATATACTCTTGTATTTGCTGATACGAACCACATCCCCTGAGCGAAATTTAAACTTTTTAGGTACAACTTTTATATGATTATATGCTTTAATATCGGTATGTGGTTTAACATTTATCGGTTTCATTCCAATGGTACGATGTTTGGTATTGTTGTAAGTTTTTGTGGCAAACGATAAAAGCTTTTTCCAGTTGTAGGATCCTCTAATCGAAAACTGTTTATACAGTATATTTTTCAGTGTTCTTATGACCCGTTCAACTATGGCTGCTTTTTTCGTACTATATGTGGAATAATGATTAATGTTGTACTTTTTCATAAGGGTTTGAAAATTCTTATTGTAAAATTCCTTTCCGTGATCGCTTTGCAGGTTGTCTGGAGTGTATGTAGCCTCATTAATAATGTGATTCATTGCTCTGGCAACTTCAGTACCCGTTTTGGTTCTGATCGCTTTCGTGTATACATATTTGGAGTAACAATTAATACATACAAGTATGTAGCGATATCCACTATTTTCGTCAGCATATTGTTGCATTTCGGCCAAGTCAATTTGCCACAAATCATTATATCCTTTAATTATTGTACGCCTTCTAATGAAATTTTTTCTTGCTGACCTATGAAGTTCATTAACTATTTTAATTTTTTCTGCGCTGGGCTCCATATCTTCAGTAGTAGCACCTAGCGAGTTACTGATGAAAATAAGTAAATACATTACCTAATAAACAATACCCTCTTCACGAAGTTCCTCTATAATTGAAATGATTTCATTGTCATGTCCAGTATGGCCTGCCATTGTTGAACTAACTAACAATCTTAATCGGTCTACTAATTCTTTAGGTTTATTCCAATACACATATTCAGATTTCTTAGAAGTGAGGTTTTTTTTGTTGGTAGTTGAAATTTTGCAGTCACATCTTTTTTTTGTCGTACGGAACCACCTAATTTAGTTCCTGTCATTAAAGGTTTTATAATTTGAATGTACTTTTTCCATTTGGTTTCCCTTAGGCCCTTTAAAATATTATAATTATCATAAGCAGCATCAGTCAGTTCCAAAATACTTTTATAATTTTGTAGTACGTGCTCACTTATCTCACTTTCTCTACCTAATATAGGGGGGTTTCTTAGAAAGAGTAAGTCGTATAACTCATGTCCACCATCAAATGTAGCCACATTTTTATATTTGTTATCATAAAATAACACCTTGTCTTTTTGAAAACGTATTTCCATTTTGCCCATATACAATTTTATTTTATTTTGTTTTTTATGTACCCCATAAACGGTATCGTAAAGAGAAGGCTTCTTATTAAGTCCATTTAAATAGGAATCCAAAATATTCTGTAATTCCTTACCGCTAGACAGGTAGGATGATGTTGATGATGTCGACTTGTTTGAGGGAGATGGTGTTAATAAATTTGAATTATTAATACTTCTAAGTGGTGTGACAGATGTCTTTGACACCTTTTCGAAAGGTTCCACTGATGTAAATAAAGTTTTTTTTTCCTTGGATATTCTACATGTGCTATTGGCGTTAGAGATTCCATTGTACTTGATGACTCTTCTGATAAATCCTCCATGGGTGTGCTCGTACTTCGAGTTTGTGTTGTAGTTGTTGCTGTTACATTAGGTCTTTGTTGACGACTTGTTTGCTGCTTTACGACATTAGATATGGATGTCAACGGTTTTGAAATGGGTTCATAGAATTTTTCCAATTCCAAGTTATCTCTTACATTGGCCGCTTTAATTTGTTTAAATTTTTTTCTTACAGAATCTGTAGCTTCAATCAATTTTCGTTTTAACTCAATTTGCTTATTCATGGTAATGATGTTGTTTCAAGCTCATACAAGGTCGTAATGATAATTTTTTCTAGTACTATACATATATATAGCTATCGAATCCTTTTCGATATCTGCCTGAATTTAAGTTACTATCTTTATCAATAACTAAGAAACCATATTTATTGTCCCAACATTTCGAACACATTTCTTGAAATTGTGGGAAAGTAACATCGGGTGCAACGTGGTCGGAGAATATGTGACGTAAATTCATTTCGTCCTGTTTAAACATAATAATAAAATTGGCATTGTCACGCACCAGTTGTTTCGGAACTCGTGAATAAGTTTGAGCTAAATAAAAGGAATCTACATTTTTATGTCGCCCCATGCTAAAATATGAACGTATAACATCCTGTTTTTCACACATTACATCATCAAATATAAAAATGGAGTTTGGTTTTGCATCTGATGGTTCCACAATATTTGTTGCATTGCTGAATGTATAGTAGCCAAGTCCTTTTATGGGAGACAGAATTTTTTTTAAATACTCATATTTTGGCTGATACAACGACTTTGAATATATATAAATATTTTCAAAACGTAATCCCATAGGATTTGTAAGCAGCGAAATCATAACATTTGTCTTTCCACAATTAGATGGCCCAATAAGTAAACCGCGAATAGATATTGGCATTGTCACGCACCAGTTGTTTCGAACTCGTGAATAAGTTTAGCTAAATAAAAGGAATTACATTTTTATGTCACCCCATGCTAAAATATGAACTATAACATCCTGTTTTCACACATTACATATTAAATATAAAAATGGAGTTTTGTTTTGCATCATGATGGTTCCACAAAATTTGTTGCATTGCTAAGTTATATGTAAGCAAGTCTTTTATGGGAACAGAATTTTTTAATATACTCATATTTTAGTCTATTAAAGACTTTGAATATATATAAATATTTTCAAACGTAATCCCTAGGATTTGTAAGCAGCAAATCATAACATTTGTCTTACAATTAGATAATAAGTAAAGCGAAGTATTGAAATAATGGCCATGTTTTCTAAATATGTTTCCGTTTGAGAAATTTGTCAACATTGTCATATTAAAATTTTTAAGACATAAATACGCTATTTTAAATAAAAATGTATTTTTAATCAGTCAGATGCCACCACCAACTGTGCTTCGTATTAATAAGACTGGGAAAGGTCTAGTTAATTTCTTATTAATAAGTGCTTCCCTTTGAGTTACATATACCGTTATCAATATTGTGGTCCTCACAAATGCAAAAAACGTGTAGCAAGAGTGATCAGGGCATTAATTCATTGATGACATTAAAAAGATATATCCATTTAAAAAATAAAAATAATTTAAGGCCCAACCATTAAGTTGGAACACGAGTTGGAAGAGTAAACAAAAAGCAAGCATGGTGAAAAGGCTGCTGCCTGGTTAGTTACAAACATAATGAAAGCAAAACAACGTTTCGGTATGGGAGTAAAAAGATGTGTGGAAAAGAAAATCATCTAGTAAAGAAAACGTAATGGTAGACATATACAAATAATACCTTTTGGGTCAGCTCTAAGACGTCCATTCGTTCGGAATTACAAAAAGCTGGTGGCAAAAACTTGTGAAAAGAATTTATAGGGCTCAAAATCGCTGTTACTGCAGACGCAGATCGTAAAAACGTTGGCGGTAGGCAAATTCGCACCCCAGAATTATACCAATACCAAAAGAGTGGTCTGTTACTTATACCAATATTCGCTGGACTTTCAGCATTAGGGTCTTTAGCAGGTGGAGCTGCGGGAATAGTGCGCGCATTAAAAACCGTAAAAAATGAAAGACAAAATAAAACTGGAGCTTCATTGCGGTTTCAATCAAAAAGTGGTTCCGGACTCTTTCTAAAACCTTATCGATCCGGTTTGGGATTATACATGAGCCACAAAAGACATACAAAAAACTAATTAGGTCCCTACCGCAACGTCCATTAACCAATATCGATCTGGAACAGTATTCCGCTCAAATAAAAATTCCACATTTTAGAGGTATTTTTATGCGAGATTTCTTACCAGTACGCGGACCCAGACGATACGAAGCAGCAATTGTTAATTTGGATAGCATGCGGGGAAAGGGGACACACTGGGTGGCATATAGAAAGGTGGCATCTCATGTAACATATTATGACAGCTTTGGTGACTTGAAACCACCTTTGGAATTAGTACAATATCTAAAAAGTGGTTCCGAAGCAGCTAAAAATATTGACTATACATATGATCGTCAACAAAAATTCGACACAGTCTGGTGTGGACATTTGTGCTTACAGTTTCTCTCCACATAAAATTTAGTATGCCTGTAAACCCACAGATGGATCGTGAAAGCTATAAGAAAATGCATTTATCTTTAAAAGCCTTTTCTCGGTGTGGCAACAGCTTATTGACAATGACTGCGACAGAACTGCAAAATATGCCCAAAGAAGTGATGATTGCTTGCGCTCCAAACGATATTGCTTTAGTGTGGGATAAGCTACCGGAACATATAAAAAGTGACATAGATATACTTAAGTACCAATATTGTACGGAACAGTATAAACAAAACAACTTACAAGAAAATAATGGAGTTGGGGTGACAAAAAGGCTATTTTGCTGTTATTGTAAGATAAACGATATACATATCCGTGCAGAAAGTTCCATTAAGTTGCCAAAACGAAGATTTAGTTATTTAAATTGTTGCAGGCAACAATAAAAATACCTACCAACATATATTTTTTATCAGTCATGTCACACACATTCACCCTAACGGGGCGAAACAGCGTCTTAACCTCAAACTTTTACCCACCAATCGAATTGAATGCATCAAGCCAGTATGGATTGGCACTTTTGGGATTTTACAGTTACAATTCTATTTTTAATATCGATGAGAGTAATAATTGTTTTTCATATGGAAAAGAAAAAGGAAAGAAATTTATCAAAATATCGATTGCACCTGGAGCTTATGAAATTAGCGACATTGAAAAGGCCATGATTGCAGCGTTACAAAAATCTGCCAACGACCAAGACGAGAAAGTTTTGTCATTGATTCCCAATAATAATACATTAAAGTGTGAAATACAATCGAAATACACACTCGATTTTACTGACAAAAACAGTATAGGAAAATTGATGGGTTTTGAAAAGATGGTGTTAAAAAGTGGGAAGAAACACGAATCATCATCGCCAGTTGAAATTATGAATGTACGTATAATAAGAGTCGATTGTAACATAACAGCTGGTGCTCATTTAAACTCAAGGGAATGTCATATTTTATATGAATTTGACATTGACGTTGAGCCTGGCTATAAAATAACGAAAGAACCACAAAACATTATTTATATGCCGCTTACACCCAACGGTCGTCAGTTTATAGACAACATTACCCTACGCATCTTGGATGACAACGGTGCCCTGATAGACTTTAGAGGAGAGAAAATTATCGTCAAACTTGAGCTGAAAAAAATTGCATAAATATGGGTTTTTGCTTTAATCGACAATTGCATTTGTTGTCTTCAATTCAACAGCAAAAGCATAAAAATAAAAAGTCTACCCCAGCTCAGACCATTCATAGTCTGAACCTTCAGCTGAAAGGACATAATCGCGTCAATCAACGACTCTCCGCGAGAGATTTAAATTTTTTAAAATCCATTGGATTGAAGATAAAAAAAGGCTAAATAATGATGATGACCAGTGATAAACTTGAAGTATTTAACGAACCCATCCTGGATAATTCTATTATTAGTCTACAAGAACACACTTATAAACCGTATGGGTCACCAGCATTTGAAAACTCGGACGAAATTCGTATTCCTGTTAATTTTCAAGACATAGTTTTGGATATATCCGACAGTTACATTTATATTGAAGGAACATTTAAACCTAAAGAAGCGGATAAAACATGTTATCTATCCAACAACACCCTGGCCTTTCTGTTCGATGAAATCCGTTACGAAATGGGTGGTGAACAAGTTGCTGTCGTACGAAAACCCGGTATTACTACAACATTAAAAACCATGGTCTCTTTCGGCTCTCAACAAGCAAAGAGCCTTTTACCAGTCGGTTGGGGCTTAACCGAAACAAACCAAGCAATTTGGGATGCCACAAGTAATGTGTTTTCGGGGAAATTACCATTAAAATATTTAATGGGTTTTGCTGAAGATTATACAAAAGGTATTTTTAACGTTAAACAAGAGTTAATTTTAATAATGGCACGTACTTTTAAAAACTCCTACATCGGCGAATGTGACGCAGATATAAACATAAATAAAGTGGAATGGAAAATTCGTCATATCATTCCAGACGATCGTCAAAAGTTAAAAATTATGTCACGTATCAATAAAGGTGGAAACAATGCAATTATTCAAATGTCGTATAGAAATTGGGATCTATATCAGCTTCCTACGCTGCGACAAACATCATCAGACGTTTGGGCCGTGAGGACTAGCACGAGTTTGGAGAAACCTCGCTACATCATAATTTCCTTTCAAGATAACTCCAATGCGGATACGAGGGAAAAAGACGCGACCAAATTCATTTCTGCCAATATAAGCGACGTAAGATTATATTTAAACTCGACAGTGTATCCTTACGAAAGATGGAACTTTGATTTTGCCAAAAAACTTTACGCAGCAGCCTATTATAATTATGAACATTTTCAAAGCAGTTATTACGGTCGTGAAATAAACGACCCTATGATGGACTTGGGGGAATATTTGGAAAATCCAGTGTTCGTTATTGATTGTAGCCATCAGCCAGAAGCAGTGAAATCCTCTACAGTGGATGTGAAGTTGGAATTTCAAACGAGTGGAAGACAGCAGTTTCCCAAAGACACTAAAGTGAACGCCTTAATTATTCACGACTCATTCTTTTCCTATAATATTATAAATGGCAACGTTACAAATAGATCTCTTTAGTACTGGTTTATATTAATCTTGCTCTATGTACAACAAGTAACCGAATGTGTTTTGTATTTATCACCAATAAATATAATTAAATGTAAATTTTGTTTTATTTTACCCCATTAGTTAAACATAAGTAAAACGTATAGGTATCGTGCCTATATAAGGCAGGAAGGGGGTGGGAAAAGAATCTATACAAACTATTTCTTTTTATGGCTACAAATACTTTGGAAGTTATTTGTATTCTTTAGGGATGCCAGATAACATAATGAAAACAACAATAATGTTGGTAATTTTTTTATTTATTCATACTGTAACAGAAAATATGTTGACAATAAATGTTTCAGTTAGGATTTTTGATAGATCCTTGCATTTTCTAATAATCTATTTTTTAATACTAAGTAATTATTTTTCTTTATTTCTTCAATTGTGGTATTTGGTCCCCATCCTTCAGGAAGCGAATTAACAAAAATTTTTATGTCATCTAGGTGGTAAATATTGGTAGCAGCTGGATCATCGGGTTCTTCATCATTATTATATTCGTCAAGAAAATTATTTTGGTCCATATCTGATGTTGAATCGGGCTTCATATTTTCAATCGACTCATCATCAATAACATTATTCAGATTAACCGTATCCATGTCAACATCATTTTCCTTCTGATCGTCAAGCAAAATCGGGCTTTCGGGTCTAGTATTATCATAAAATGGTACCAATTTTTCACTCCTTAGTAAAGATCCTTGACTGTCTGGTGTGTCTTGCTCCATAGTAAAGAACAAAATAAGAGAAATACGTTACCCTCTTATTTTTAAAACCCGTCAACCCCACTTCAAACGACACCTAAACCAATAAATTAATTATATTTGCTTTTTGGAAGCAGCCTTTAGTTCATCAATAGTTGAAGTACCAATTTTAACATAAAGTTTCTTCTCAAGGGATTGAAAGTTTTTTTCATACTTTCCAAGTTTTTCATTTAATTTTATTATATCAATATTAAGAACATCTTTTTCTATCTGTTCCATCTTCTTGAATTTTGTATAAAAATTGTTAATAATATACTTATTTATTATTTCAGTTAATTGAACCTGAAGTTTGTAAACTTCTTTTTTTACAAATTCCTGAGTAGCAGCATCATTAACCATTGTAGGTGTGCCAACATTAATTAAGCGTTTTCCTTCAATATCATATTGGTCATCAGAGGTAAGCCTGAATCCAACTCCAGGTGAACCCCGTAAATTTTGAAATTTATTATAATTAGTCTGGCGACCAAATTTATCAATTGTGTTGTTAACATGAGCCATACTGTACTTAAACTAAACACTTTTTGATAAATTTCTGTTTTATATGTATACATTATCAATAATCACTTAAAACAGCGGTGAAATACTACAACAAACTCTCGAGTTTTTGAATTTTTGTTTCAATATTTTTAAACTTTTCGTATAATTTTATTAGATCCAAATTAAGAACATCTTTTTCCAGCTGTTCCATTCTCTTGAATTTTTCGGCATAAAAGTTAATTATATCCTCATTTAATATTTTAGCTATTTGGATTCGAAGTCCGTGAACCTCTTTCTTCACATATTCCTGATTAGCAACATCATTACCTAATGTAGGTGCAGCAACATTAGTTAGGCGCTTTCCTACCATATCATATTGACCATCAGAAGTAATCCTAAATCCAACTCCTGGAGAACCACGCAATTTTTGAACCTTTTCATAATTAACCTGACGACCAAATTTATCAATTGTGTTGTTAACACGACCCATTTTGAAGTTAAACTAAACTATTACCCATACAAATATTCCATTTATATGTGAATCTATATATTTTTAAATCACATACATACAAACACACACACAAACACACACACACGCACACCCACCTACAAACTAATCACCTATTTGTAAATAAAACAATTATTATGTACTATAAGGATTTATTTTACTAAATTATAAATATTGTATTTCAATATGTTTCAGCTGTTTTCTTCGTCTTCTACCACATGACTCATTTTATTATCGCTTGTCGTCTTTGTGTTCGTTGCTGTGACACCATATTCCACAGCATCAGTTGATATAGAGGGGGGAATAAGCTCATTTGCGTCACTTGTTGATGCTGTTGTTGCTGTGATATCATCATCATTCACAGCTTGGGTTGAGATAG